>PVIU01002811.1:0-161050 GCA_004026605.1 Ondatra zibethicus
GTCATGTATCATACTCTGTCATTGCAGTGACTAACCCCGTCATGTATCATATTCTGTCACTGCAGTGACTAACCCGTCATGTATCATATTCTGTCACTGCAGTGACTAACCCGTCATGTATCATATTCTGTCACTGCAGTGACTAACCCGTCATGTATCATATTCTGTCATTGCAGTGACTAACCCCGTCATGTATCATACTCTGTCATTGCAGTGACTAACCCGTCATGTATCATACTCTGTCATTGCAGTGACTAACCCATCATGTATCATACTCTGTCACTGCAGTGACTAACCCCGTCATGGCGCAGAAGGAGCTCTGAGGGCAGAGGAGCTTTCCTTTCTCCTGACCTTTGTCCCTGGCGGGGGAGGGGGGTCTAGAGTGGCTGCAATTCACTTCCAGAGTCCATGGGCCAGATGGAAAACTGTGACAACCCAAAGAGTTCTACGGGGTATACGTGCCTATTTTAAAGGCACGGGCAAAATTTCCTGTCTATTTCTAAAACAAAATGAGCTTCGCAACTTCTAGGCTGCTCTGTGTTGGTGGGGAAAGCAGAACCAGTGTACACAGGACTGAAAATCCCTGGGCTGACAGGTTTGTTTACAAAAAAAAAATGCCTGGTGGGCTGTCCCACAGTGCCACAGCAAGATGCAGCCAACAACACATGTGTACACACACGCACGCACGCTCGCACGCAGCTGGGGACAACTTTGGCTTTCAGAGGAAGGTATGAGCTTGTGATTCCACTGGGCAGTATGTAATCCTGGGCCCAGAATTGAAACATACCTATTCACACAATTACCCACAGGCAGATACACACTCACACAATTAGACACTCGCCCACAAGCACACACACAGACACGTATGTTCACACAATCACAGAGACACACAGGAAGACATACTTAAGTACATCATTTCTACTCTCCTTCTTTGACAACAGCCTCCAGGTTATTTTGGTCCTGAATTTATCCTATTTCAATGTGGAAATAATACACATTACATTTTACTTGTTTACCTTAACTAGAAGAACAGTCTTCCAGCCAGGCTTGGGAGATGGGCACTTACCTCCATCTTCACTGAGTCAGGCCTATCTGTCACCATGTCTAGGCAGCAGCCGTCCACTTCTGCTGTCTCTGTCTTCCCTCACACACCCTGTCACCTGTTAATGGATGAGAAGGCTGGTCCTTTTAAATGGTCACTAGCCGACCAGGGACTGTGGCGGAAGGCAGAGTAGGCAATGAAAGATGAAGTCCTTGTGATTCCCATGGAAGTCACTGAGAAGTCACACCTGTTGCATGAAGAAAATGGCTGTCAAATGACCCACTCCATGACATAAAGAGTCACATCCATAACCTCCTGAAACTTTCTGTGTGTAATCACACAGAAGAATCTTTAGTTATTTTGTTGAGTCTATAGAAAAGAAATTATGTCTGTCATCTTCCAAATTTTCATTAAAATTTTAAGTTTGAAAGTTTTATACAAAAATGTAAGTCACTACTAAGAAGCCAGAGTATTTGGGGAAACTTTATCTCAAAAAGAAAAAAAAACAACAACAACAACAAAAAACCACACACTAACTGATCTCTGAAGGACAGTGCTTAGAGCTCTGAGCAGTGAGCTCTGAGTATTGATCTATATGAACTGTGAGTTTCTCAGGGGTTTTACATACATGGGCTCTAGCACTTTCAGCCACAGCACACAGCTGTGCTGCCACCACTGCACACTGCAGATCAAGTCTGAGGCAGTGAGACGCACAGTGGGCAAAGGCACTTGCCGTCAACCCTGACTACTTAGGCTCGATCCTGGGAACTAACACAGGAGGAGGGAAACCGATTGTTGACTTCCACAGTGTGCTGAACCATGTGCACCCCTCCATAAATGAGAATAAAGCAGAACACAACGAAACCCTGAAGTTCCGCAACACGCCCAAGACTGTATTAGCTATAACATGTCAGGAATGACATGCAAACTGACGTGAGGATGATCATACAGGTCACTGAAGCACATCAAGTCCTTTAAAGAGCACAGCTTTCGGAGTGCTTGCTGTGCAAGCATGATGACTGAGCTCAGATCCCTAGCACTCACACAACAGCTCTGCATGGCGACACCAGCACTAGAGGGTGGGGAGGGAAAGTGGAGACAGTCATACTGGGGTTTGCTGGCCAACGAGCATAGAAAAACAGAAAAAATAACGAGGCAAAAACAAAACTGGAAAGCTCCAGGTTTAGTATGAATCCATGTCTCAGTGGGTTTAAATCAGAGAGTGATAGACAGAAAACACATGAAGCTCTCCTCTGGCCTCGGTGGCCAGAGCACACACATATGCACACACACACAAAAAGAAAAGGGTAAGACAATACTATATACTTGGGGTGGGGGCTCTTGATTCCCGAGGAATCACCTCAATTCCTGTAGCTACCCACTATGCATTAGGAAGTGAAGCTCATCCTCATTATAATTCTGACAACCAGTCATGGAGGGTTCAGGCCATGTGCTACCAGTATCTCTTCTCGTTCACCTTCTTGATTGGCTAACACCTCAGAATAGAGTGCAAATACAATATAGTTAGCTTGTAATACCTACAAAGTGGGAAACTTTCATCAAATTGACAAAAATGACACTAAATTACACTGTATGTAAGACCTCTGCAGTTACACAGTCAAGAGTTTGAAGAATCACGCTTAAGGAAGAGAAAGTTCAACAGAGATGATTACACGAAGGCTAGATTTTCTTCTTTTTTTAAATCGAGAGTAGCTTGTATATTTAAAAATTTCAGAGATGAACTTAAGAAAATTTCAAACGCATCTACAAAAATCGCCTTCTCTAAAGTCTAGAAGCCGACATTCAATCTCTGACCAAAGAATAACATGACTTTATCATATCCCAAATCTTTTCGACATAATAAAAAACAAATTAAGTATATTCTACTATGACATACAGTCTTGATAAAGCATTTGATTCAATTTGAAGTCAATTTGCATTGAGATACCTTCAGATAACGTGGGCCTCCTCAAACAGTGTAAGAGAAACCCCAAGCATCTGTAAATTATGCTCAACTCCAGCACAGCTGCAAGGTGGTACCCTGGTTTGCTCCTTCATTCAAACAGCCCCAGGCAGGCCTACTCCACAAGTCTGAAGAAACCAAGCTCACAGGCTCCAGATACCACACTACTTCTATACCAACAGGGCATCTGCAAGCTGTTAGGTGGCCTTGAGCAAGCCCTGCCTGCAAGCACAAACTTCAGACTTCACATGGTGCTCAATCATCACTTGACATGGCTCACGGATTGCATCTAGTCTGTCTTTACCCAACCTTCTAGAGATCTCCACTTCCTTCCAGAAGAGCTGGGGACCAAGGGGAATTTTGTATTATAATAATCTGAGAAAAGGCCTCACACCAGTTAGGGGTGATGGCCTAGCTCTGTAATCTCAAGACCCATGAGGCTGAAGCAGGAGGACTGCTGTGAATGTGAGCCCAAACTATGCTTCACAGTTATCTCTAGGCCAGACTGGGCTACTGAGCAAGACCACCTCAAAAAACAATCTGGGGGTGGTGGTACAGAACTGTAATCTCAGTATCCTGGAGGCTGAGGCAGGATGATCACAAGTCCCAAGCAAGCTATGCAAAGCATAGGGAGAGCCTGTCTCAAAAAAATAAGACCACAAAAACTAATCCATATGTAAAATGGCTTCAATGAGCCAGGTGTGTTGGCTCACACCTACAATCCCAGCATGAAGAAGGACTAAATTCAATTTGAGTATAGTCTGGGTTATACAGCAAGACCCTGTCTCCAAATCAAGGCCTCACTTTATCAAGATCCTGACATTAAATATACATATGTATTTGTGTATGTATTAGATTAGGTGGTTTTGTTTTCTGCCAACATCCTTCAGTCCAAGGTTTACAGAAAGGTATTCGGAGAAAGGCTGAAAGGGATTTCTAATGCAAAACCTCAAACACAGTGATTTGTTTCAAACAACCCTGAAACACAGTGTGGTTTGCCATACCCATGCTTTTCCTAGTGACTGAAACACTCACTTCTGAGCTCATAAAAAAGTGATCTTCCATGCCAGAAAGAAACTCAAGGAAGCATGGCTGAGGATGACTCAGTATTAAGTTGGTAGAGCTCAGGCATCCATTACTGTAAGGGATCAAAACATGATCAGGGAGCATTCGGTCACCCGAGATTAATGTGTTTGCAGCAGAGGAGCAATCTTTTCCCTAAACACACGGTTCTGATTTACAGTCTGCTCCCTCTCTCCTAAGCAAAGCATTGCTCTTCATAAAAATACAAATAAACAAGAGCACATAAATGCTGAGAAGAGTGAGGAGTTAAGATTAAAATGTGTGTGTGTGCGCGTGCACACACACTTTCCTGGAATTCAAAAATCTGAGGCTGGGGGTGGGAGAAGCTGGGAGAGGGAAAAGGTGGCCTGTCATTCACCAGATGACATTTCTGAGTGTGATTCCGAAAGGACAGCACTTGTTTTCCAGAAGGGATCCTGCAGTACTGACCTGAGGCATGGTAATGATGCTGTGGAGGAGGCTGCCAATCAAGGCCAATGCTAATGGTATTCCTGCCTCAGAGGCCGCACAGGAGCTGAAAGAACAGAAGCTTGGGCTCAGCCATTCAGTCCTTGGAAGCTGTGGGGCCTAAATTTGAGACGCTGGGGGCAGGGGGGAAGGTTTGTCTTGGAGACCATTCAGGGAACAGCATTTGGTTTCCTCCATTTAACCAGGTCACCCAGGCATGGAATGCACAGCTTTGCCAGACAGAGCATTCTGGATGCCTAAGGAACAGCGGCTTGTACAGGCTACTGATGCAGAGAGAGGCCAACTGTTTCCTTTTGCTCTGTGCTGAATGGCAGCCTTGACGTCACATCTAGGAATCATTGGGGGGACAAATAACAAGGCACAAGCCAAATGGGCTTCACTCTGTCCCAGTGGCAGGGCTATTTTAGTCTCACTCCGATACGTTCTGGGGCTGCAGAACCCTGGCACAAGCAGAAACAAATGCATGCAGCTTACACAGAAAGGTAGTCTCTGGACAAATGAAACAGAGTAGTATCTGGCCAGGGATAGCTCTGCTCAAAACCCTGGACCAATCACAGTTCCTGAGTTAAACTTGTTTCTGACGGAGTAGCCTTCCTGAGAAAGGCCTGCAGAGATTGAGGGAACGATTTAGATCTCTGCAGGGCTAAACTTCCCCAGTGTGTACAGGCCAGCCTCAGTCAGAGGGATGGTGCACACATTTTGGAGATACTTAGGCACTCATGAAGGCAGGTACTCTCAGCAGAACACAGACATTTTTTTCAGAGATTTTAAGTTTGAGCAAGTAAATATGCATGGCAGCACCCAGCTGCAGGGGTCTAAGTCAACAGGTGAAAACGCTAGATGCTGGCAGCACAAACTCGCCAGCAGTTGCAAGTTGTTTGTGTAAGTCAGAGTTGTTTGAACAGCAGTCTTCTGTGTTTCACTTTTCCATGAAAACTATGAATTATGTTTAGCTACATGAATAGCAGGTCATTTCTTTTCAATATAAATGCACTGCTAACTGTAGACACCCTGTGCAATCTGCAGTTGGGATATGAAAGCCATCACCCACTCCTTCACAGAACAAGACGGCACCTTCTGTGGCTGCTCAGTATCTGCCCTGTGTCTGTGGCAATTCGCAGCTTTCCCAGCCTTAGCTTGAATCACCAGTGCTCAGGGAGCTAGAGGACAGCTCACACTGTAGAGCCAGGTCTGGAGGGCTGTGACGGACTGCACCTCTAGGAGGGCTGAGTGCAGCATACTCAAAGGCAATGGGGAACTCTTGGGGGAGAAACACTTCTGAGAAGCTCTGTCATTTTTAGTAGCTTTAAAAAAAACCCAGCGTTCCCAGAGCACTCTTCTCGGAGGTTTCCATGTCAAGCCTTTTTCAAGAGAAGGGTCTGCTATGGAGAGCCCAGGTTTACAAAGCCAGAAGGTGAGGTTATAATCCAAGTTCCCCTCAGGTGGTCCTGTCAACCAATGTCATCCACAAGTTGTTAACGACCTAATCTAGGCAGGTAACAAATGCTGGGTTCTTGGTCCTGTTGCCTAAAGATACAGCCAAGTGTGTTTCGTGTTCACTGATAAAGTAAGCAAGTAAGGAAAATAATAATTTTAAAATGAGAAGGAAAACATGATTTTGTAACTGCAGATTTTCTTTAGATGGTAGTCACTCTTGAGAGGTCAGATTTTATTCTAGCTGCATGTGGCTCTTCCATTTCAAGAGATGGGAGTTACAATGGCCCTACCCATTTCCAGAGGCTTACAGTTTAAGAACTGTAATTACATTTCTTCTGAACTCATTTATTATACTCCAAGTTTTCAAAAAGAGAATGATGGGATTTCTCAAACCATTACATGCCCAGAGGGGGGATATCAATTTATTTTTATGGTTCTGATGTAAGGGTAAGAAAATGTGCAGGAATTTTCTTCCAAAACTGCATTCTGATTAGAACTGTTTAATGTTCAAATCCCTGATATAAACTTCAGTAAACAATCAGTCACTCATTAAGAAGCAACTACTGTAAGGCGATATTTAAAGGGGGAGGGGACACAAAAAACCCTGTGATTAAAACCTTCCACCCATCTTTATCCCAGAATACCCCAGCTGTCTAGGTATTCAGCAGTCGCAAACAACCACTGGGATCTAGATGTAATTCCTGTCATAAAGTGCCCTGTTTTGTTTGTTCACAAAAGACCTAGAACTTCATGTAAAGAACGCTAGTAATATTAAAGCTTATTTTTAAATGGACTAAACAAATGATCAGACACAAACCTGAACAAGGGCAATGCCCACCATTCTTCCTTAATAAGGAAAGTGGCGCACAGATAATTCTAGGCTTTTACTGAGCTTCTGCTCCAATTGCTGGTTTTGGAAAGCTTTCTAAATGGGTTAGTTCTGAAGCCCTGGTTGTTTCCAATCAGAAGGACCAGGAAGATGAGCCACTTTGAGAGATCCTGAGAGTCCAGACTGACTCCCGGAACCAGAAGTCTCTTCCTTAGCCTGCTTCCTTGGGGAGTGGGGACTACAAACAACTCAAGCTCCTCAATCCGCCCAGGAACAGGAAACACAACGTGCTGCGCTGAAAAGCTTCTGGCTTCAGAACCCGCCAAGTGTTCACATTTACAAACTAAGGTTGAGCTAGCCCACCTGCCTGCTCTTCAGCAGGGCAGGGCAGTGGCTGTCGTGTCCTGTGTCCCTGTTCCCCCCCCCCATACACACTCTCCTGACTCTGTTTCCAGTCTGATGCCACTGCTGGTATTTCCCCTTAGTCACTGTACACAACACACAACTAGCTACACCCACCCCCCGCCCTGTTCCAGATCCTCTTCTGAAGGGGCCACTGGATGAAGATGACATTCTTGCTCTAACTTATTTGTGAAATAAGTAACTCTTGAAGAATTTTCTCTTTCAATTTTACAAACAAATCCTGTAAAGCTCACTTGTAAAGTTCAAGAGAAATACTATCTACTTCCCTTCCTATCCATAACCTATTTGAAAAAGAAAACCTCTAATAGCAATCTCCACAGTTACTCAGTCCCACACATCTCCACAAAACCTAGTGTTCGTGTTGACAGAGCAGGGACAGAAGAGCTGTCCTGAATTGCAGGCGCCCAGGTTACGATTAGATGCCCTATGGTGCATGCTCCATCATAGCCTCCGACTGCATGCATGCTGTGCCTGCGTAGTGTGCTTCCTCCATAAGCCTGGAAGCTTCCTGAAGTTAAAGAAAGAAAGAGAAAGAAAGTGGAAAATGAGGTAAAGGAAGAAGGGTGGAAGGAAAGGAGACAGAACAGAGACATAAAGTATGGAAGGAGGGAGGGAAAAACAGAACAGCTACTGCTCAGTTTTGTAATCGGCACCTTGACTGTTTCATCTCTCATACACACAGTTTATAATTCCTGGCAAATATGACTGCACGAAACCATGTAAGACCCCAGGACCCTTAAACAACATCCTTTGTGGCAGTGGTACAGAGACACAGACCTGGGGGAATCTCCCAACTGCTTACACTTTATCCACCTGCCACCAGCTACTAGTATGTCTATGAGTACGAAACCTACACTGCAATGCATTTTTATGAAGGAGGACTTCCTAAGCAATTTCTTTGTAGTCTTACCACCCACATGCACAAGACTTCATTAAAAGGATGCATTAGATTTAGATAGCCACTTATGAGCAATCAGTAGCGTCAGTGGGAGTGGAGAGTAACCTCACGCAGGTCAGCCAGGAAGAACAGTCATGTCACCAGGACAGGATGCTCATGGACACTCAGGTCTAGATGAAATGGAATGTTTGGTTCCTCATCATAAGACTTATACCACAACAGCATTTATTAAATAGGTCACTTTGTGCTAGCATAGATCTCAGAGATTATCAAGTCTCAGTTGCCCATTCAGATGACAGATCCAGAGGAGAGGTTCAGGTGCCTGTGCAGGTCTCCTGGCTTCTTGCTCTTTTCCATTTACTCACTAGTCCTCAGCACAGACAACTCACCGGTGTTCTACACTCAAGAACAGAGGTGGAAGGGAAGGGCTGGCCGGGTGATGTGAGCTCACGCAGCTCACTAAGGTCTGAAAGGTGGGATGTCTCCACAATGGCAGCTGCTAGGTCAGGCTGGAGCCTCGAGGGCCAATGGCAAGGGCTGCAGAAAATGGCAATGAACTCACCTGCAGCTCAGGAAGGGTACAGGCAACAGTGTGGAAGCAGCTCACCAAGAAACAGCTGATGGCATGAACTGGGCCGACTGGGCTGTACACTGCAGTGCGCTGACAAGCGCCTCATACCAATGTCAGACGTGTGCCACTCCCACCCGTCTACGCTGCTCAGGGACTGTCAGAGTCAACAGGTAGGCTACACACGCTCCTTTCCCGTAACTGCGTTAAAACCCTGTCAGGCCAGCCTGAGAAAGTCAGCTTTCACATGGAGGAAACCCTCCTAGCACTGATGTCTCTCCACGAACACATCAACATGTGTGATCAGCTCTCTGGTAACCTTCCACTGACAAAGGTAAAATCTCACTGTGTATTGTCCTCAGATGTTCACAATTCCTATCTCACGGAAACTACCATCTTTTCCTTGACTGGTGAAGCTTTCTCATCAACACATGAAAACTACCTGCCTGGTACCTGTACACACAGCAATAAGGCGGGAGGTACCAATTCAGTTGTCCCTCCCTTGAACCACCACAGCGCACCTGCCCATCTCCATCTCACCTTACTTCTTTGGTAACAGTGGGTGGAATCATGCATCACAGAAGGAGTGACCCCCTTCAGCATCTCCCAACGGAGGGAAAACACCGAGGGCCAGCTCTCTGATCTAATCCTAGCACCTGCCAGTGTCAAAGGTCTTCAGAAAAAAAGCACGTTTGCTCTCGGATCACTGCTTGGCTTCTCTGATATATATAAAAGATCCTAAGTATTTTATGAAATAAACTCAAGTGCTTTCAGATTTCTGCCAGATGCCCAAAAAATACATGGCTTTACAAAACAAATGTGCACGTGAGAGGGGTCAGGCCCAGCACTGCTTATCACTGGGTGGGGCAGGCAGTGTAAATCCAGATTTTAAGTTAATATTTTAATTAAAACAAACTACTCGCAATCCGCTCAGCAGGGTCAATCTTGTAGAACTTGAGTGTCACTCAGGAGCTGGGCTATGTGCGAAGGACTGAGGCTGTGTGTATAAAAGGCACTAGGACCATGTAAACAAGTCTATAGGGACCTCGGCACTCAGGATGTTTCTTAGCTGGATTCAAGGCAGACACTCTGAAGCGTGAACTTGAAATTTCTGAACTCCTGAAGCTGCAGGGCCTGGTAACTACCTGTCATTCAAAGAACAGCGCTAGACAAGGGACAGAACACAGTTCTTAGGAACTGATCCCAGGCATTCAAATGCCAGTCCACCCTTTATGCACTGTTTCTACTTCTAGCTTGAGTAAATAAATGATGGAAATGTTACCATGGGTAAATCAGTACACAGTGGACAAGAGGAACCAGACACTAAAATGAAGGAAGGTGATTTTCCATACAGTATGTTTCACCTGACAATGCAAGTTTATCTGCTGGTTCCGTCTCACAAGACTCTGGGAGACACAGGAACAGCAGCACCCAAGTGTCACATCACCCTTTAGAGCTTACCTACACTTCCCTCCTCCTTCCTTGAAGCTCCTTGCTCTTCTTCCCTATATATCAACACTGCAGCAGGGTGACAGCACACCTAAGGTCAGCCAACCGTCCAGAAAGACACAGCATAAAGAAAAAACAAACACCAACAGAAAAGTCTCAACAGGTGCCATCTACCGCATTCTGGACACTCAATGCTTCAGATGCCATCTTCACTCCTATCCTCATCTGACATGGCCGCCTGTGCTGTCAAATCTGTAACCAAGTCCTACAATTGTTTTTGTAAACACAACACAGGAGAAAAACTCAAGCTGCAAAGATGACCGCATACAATGTGGTGCCAAATTTTCGTGTCTTAGAGTGCTTTTACCAATGTGTATTTATATGATAGAAATGGGTATCTGTTGAGCACCAGATTTATTTTATGCTGTGAATAAAATCTTCAGCAGTGTGTGTGTGTGTGTGTGTGTGTGTGTGTGTGGTAGTATAGTAGGAAGCAGAGAGGAAGATCCCCAAATATTTTAGTGTGCTGATTTTCTTAAGCTAGATCATGATTCACTGACACCCATCTTTAAACTGTACTTCAGCCACCCACAAAATGTGTTGAAAGTAGCTACTATTTCAAAACAATAAGGAAAGTAATCTTTTTAAAAGACAAGGAAATTAATTTATGTTGATGAAATTGCTTGCAGGGTACCACTGTTTAGTAAGTAAACAGACAATGCACAAATCAACTACCAAGGAGGAAACTGCCAGGGGTAAAAACAGAACCTACATACTGACTGAAAATCTTCTCTGGTCTTCAAGGCTGCGCTTAAAAGGCAAAATTAACTGATGCTATTTCTCTTCAGTTAATGCTTTAGCAGGTAAATTCCACTTTTTCTTGTCCCCAGAGGCTGACACCATTCCAAAAGGTTGCTGAGAGCCCAGGCGCTGCTGAGTGTCAGTGATTTTTAGGCCATTCTTTCTCCCCTCCAGTATGCACAGTAGACGATTTGTTAGAGCAGTTCTTACACTGAACAGTGAAACAGGCGTGAATGAGCTCAAAGCAATGCTAGGCATGATGTGCCTTGTTTATCTGTTTGAATAGGTGTTAAGAAAAAAAAAAAAGGCCTGTAGGATTCTTGCACTTCTTATATAAGAGTTGGATCTCCCCGAACGGCCAAGGGGGAGAAGACAGTTTGATTTTGGCACGAGGTTTAGGGAAAGAAATGCCTTTGTAGCTGGTCCTAAATATTATGGTAACTTGGACGAGTTAGCCTCCAAGGGAGAAGTTGCCACATGTTATAACAGAAGCCACTGGGCTTGGCAAGACAGAGAACGGAAGAATTACAATGGAATGGCAGTTTCTCCATCGTGGCAGAGGTGTGTCAGGACAACAACCCAGGGCCAGCTTCCTTCTCCACAGCTTACCTAAGTGAGTGCTGCCCTTTCAGCCAAGGCTTGCTTGCACCAGGCTCTAAAGAACAAAAATGCCGACGTTAATTTCTAGTGAATTCCTTAAGAAAAAGGTTTTTCTTTCTCCTAACTTGAGAGAAAGCAGATTAACCCTTGAAAATGGGGGTTGCCAGCAAAATTTTGACTCTGAGATCGTTGAGAAGGCAGACTTTTCAACTTTTAATTCTGTAGCTCCTAAGTAAGGATGCCTTTGCTTTCCTGCACATGCCAGTACTTCTGGTTTAAATGTTGAATGTGAGAGTCTTGCCTGTGATCTAGCTCATCACTTTGAATGGCATTCTCATACACAGATGCCATGCTCTGAAGCTTCTCCAAATCACACAGGTGCTACCACCTGGCACAGAGCAGTCAGCTGCTAAGGAGTTTTCTCTCGGTCTTATCAAGGCCTTGGTTTGGATATAAGTCCTAAGGTTTCTCACATCAACAAGAATGGAGTTTCTAGATAGTCAGACTTTTTTTTTTTTTAAGATGAAAAAAATATGGAAGAAAGCAGAAACATTAGCTCCCATCTTAGGTGTGAACATGGACTAATGTATTCATGCATTTACTGAAACATCTAAACTCTGGGCCTGGGCTAGGGGGGTGGATGCCTTATTCCATGAAGTCCTTGCCAACTTTGTGAAGAAAGGCAAGTCAGGTATGGTGGCAGTTTGTGGGTTCACTGATGGGCCAGACCTGACTACTCGGTGAGCTCCAGACCAAGAAAAAGTCCTGTTTTAAAATAAGGAGGTTGATGATTTTGAGCAAAGACATCTGAGGTTGACCTCTGGCCTCATATGCACGCACATGCACATCTGCTCACAACAAAAAGGAAATAAACCTAGGGGTTATATAGGAAAACCTAGGTTTTTTATACAGGAAAAAAAAACCCTGCAATACTTTTATTCTGCTAGAAATCAACTTGCACAACTAACAGTGAATGGATTAGGCAGGTGGAGCACTAAATCCTATCTAATTCTGACTTACAGTTTTTAAAAACAAACTTAGTAATAATTACCATTTCCAAGAGGAAAAACAAACGTATATAACTGGTAGTGAAAACAGTACCACTGATCCCCAGTTTTAAGAAGCAAAAACAAAGTTAACTTTGAGGAGAAAAAAAATGGTAGAAAATACACACAACTGGTTTCAGTTTGCCTAGTTTTTCATGTGTTTCATTTAAAAAGCAAGGGGAGATAAGAAATAGGTAACAAATAGAGTCTGCATGAAGAAGAGAGACAGTGGGAAAAGTCTGGAACATCAGGGATTGTTTAAAAATGTAGAATTTGCTGAGTTCTTAAGAGCAATGGCATCCCTTACATGCCAGTGCAGACCAGTGTGGAGTACAAGTCAAAAAAGGTGGTCCTGGCTGTGGGCAGCAGAGAGGCAGGCGTTATCATCCGAGTTTCTCTGGAAGGAGAGCCAGGCAAGCGCGGATGGAGAGGACACCCCAGATGCAGGGCTAGATGGACTGACACGAGTCTGCGATACCCTCACACACTTGTGCTCCTTCCGTGGCCCCAGCAGGAACGAGAAGCAACATGTATTCCACTGCACAGCCATTTGATATGATCACAGACATGCAGTCAGTCCATTCAGGCTCAGCGTGTGAGCAGGGAACATCAGCTATGTGTCAGGAATAGCACTTTGTGATGTGGTGAACACAATGAGAAAGTTCCTGCCTGTAGGCGGCCACAGTCTAGCAGGGCAGAGGGACAGGCATCAGGACGGTGCCTAACATGCACAGAGAGTGGCCAAGAGCATTGGAGCAGCCACCCTAATGAGGCTTAAGATCCTGTTCTGCCACTTAAGCTTGGAAATGTTAGCTAATTCCTCAGTCAGCGACTTCCTTACATGTAAAATGGAACAAGGGCAGCCTCTTGCACTGTTGAGATGAGTACTAAAGCGGTTTTACCACTGTAGCTTGTTAATACAACAGGTCCAATAATAACGATTATGGTGGTCATTCTCCCAGAAAATCAAAGAAACACATGAACAGCATGTTCTCTTCTTCCCCAAAGACTGGACAAAGAGCTGACCCTTGTTCACCATTCTGTCACTTTGTTGGACCACTCTGGGTAAACCAGGTGGCTACCAGAGCTGCTAGGCCTGATGCTGCAGCTGCTGCTGAGGAAAACTTTTCTAGTGAAAAGAAGCAAGCATGCTCTCCCACCAACAGCACCATGATGGTAATGTCTGTCCTAGATGAGGCTTTCAAGGGAGAACTAGAGAGCGCATGCAGTATGTACAAGGTTGAGAAGCAGTATGGCAGAGGGTTCAGGAGTCCAGTCCCTGGAGCCAGGCTTCCTGGGTCTCCGGCGCTGGTCTATCACTCATTAACTATGTAGCAAGGTCCATAATGCCTAGTGGACCTTAGAGCTTAAAACCAACACAGTAGTAGTTAGAATAATCCCTATTCCATTGTGTGATTAGAAGAACCAAATCACTAACACAGTAGCTGGAACACAGCAAAAATCCCATTAGTAATAACTACACAATGCAAAGCCAGCAACTGTATTACCTTGCTAATAAAATCCAGAGAGACAAATAGCAAATAGGCAGTCCAATGGCCCCAGAAGAAACCTGTGGCTCTCCCATCAGCTCTCGGAACTAGTGCGAGTACATCATGTCCTTCCAGCAATTCATCTTTCTTGTCTACATGACAAGTCATTCACATGTGTGTCAAAGATGCTGAGAGGCCCACAGCAGTTACTTTAGTAAGCCAGGCATCTCTCATTTAGTAACTTAAGACCAGAATGTTGTGGTATCACACTGGAGTTTCAGATGGAAGATGTTCATGTGTGAGAACATCAATTTGTGCTTGTACATATGTGTATAGGGGTATGGCATACGCAATGTGTCTTAAGGAATTAGAGGTTTTGGAGATTTGTGTCTGCATGGTGTAGGGCAGGCTAGTGACCCTGGGAGAGGAGCTTCTATTTCAGTCTCAAATACATTAAATAGAAAGTTCTTTCTCCATAGTCTTTTTTTTCCTTCAGTTTTTTTGTTTTGTTTTGCTTAAAGACAGGGATTCTTTGTGTAGTCTTGGCTGTCCTAGTACTCTGTTGACCAGGCTGGCCTCAAACTCGCAGATATGGGGCTGCTTCTGCCTCCTGAGTGCTGGGATTAAAGGTGTGCACCACCACCTGCTATCTCTTAAAGTTCTCAATAGACTGGGTCAAGTACACTGGGGACAGCAATGCGCTTGAGTCAGAATCCTCATTGACTTTAATGCTAAAGGGAAATCTAGCCTGGTGTTTGACCGAACATCTGGGTTATATGCCCTAGTCAGATTAGCAATCACACTGTCCTTTCAATAGAGGGTAGTCATTCAGATGGTTCTCTGCTAAGGCAAAGCCTCTGGGCTGCACAGTGACTTCACTTTTTGTTACAGAACACAGGATAGGTCAACAAAACCATGTTCCCCTGGAAGTGCATGCCAAGTCTACAGAAAAACTTCAAAGTACATCTAGAAGACCTGCTGCATGCAGGGATGAGTCAGAAGGATGCATTCACAATCCCCCAAGTGGGTGTCTAAAGCGCCAGTGTCCAAACACAGTGCTCTGAATACCAAGCAGAGTCTAGGAAGAATGGAGGCCATTAAAACAGAGTGTTCTCCCAGGCTGGCAGAGCTATTTCAGGCTTCCTGCTGTGATGGGCTTCTAGTCCACACTTCTTCCTGCCACGTCCAAGGACGCAGAGCGGTCCTGTGGGAGAATCCCTGACTTCACAGGCCAAGGGAGATGGTCTCTCAGTGCAGATTAGCTGGACAGCCACTGGAGCTAGGTCAGTCAGCCACAGCAACACCTGTTTATAAGAAGCAGCTGATAAGACTGCACTGCAGACCTGCCTGCATACGAAGGGAAATGTACCTAAAAATGTCACATGATAGTCAATTTTATGCACATACACATGTGCATGCTCACAATGATTAAGCAATGCTTACTCTGTTAGGAACTACACTGTAACTCATTGAATTCTTAGGATAGCCCTAGGAGAAAGCTGTTCATTTCACAAAGACACAAAGAGTAAACAATTAGTTCAAGGACACAGAGCAAAGAATTCTATTAAAGGGGACTGTCAGAGAAAAAGAACACACCAAGACTATTAGACACTACCATGGACTCATATTCTGTAAGCCCCCATAGTCCTCTTTGATATTTCTTTCAGCACAGAATGTACTATGTGGGGGATGTGCTTCACTCATTGATGTCTCCACACCCCTTCACTTGGCAAGCCCATTCTACCTCTGCCACCCCCTCACCTGCTCTTGATGTCAAAGTCTCCTAATACCGCCTCCATTTGCACCAACTATTTGCGGTCTCCCAGGATCCAAATTGCGCTGTTGTTTTCACGGTCTCTGAAAGCTCTTCCTCCGACCCCTTACCCCAAAGCCTACTCAGAGGCTGGGTCCTACATGCTACTGACCCTTTCCCTGCCTCTACCATTACAATTCCCTCTCCTCTCTAGTTGTTCGTACCATCCTTAGAAAGCATATTTGAAAGGCATGCCTCAGTCCCAAGTCACCATATCCCTCACTAGTGACTGATCCTTCTCTACAACCTTGACTTTGGCTTGCACATGAAGAAACCCTTCCACATCAGCCTTTGGGCTTCCTGACTCCTATCCATGGCCAGCCTCTCCCCTCTGTGTCCCTCACCCTCCAGTGACCAAGCTCACTAGGTCACTGACCTGCTTTTACTTCTACACTTAGAAATGAGGGTCTTCTCTGGCTTCTCCTGGTACCTTAGCCGCCATTACCACCTTCTCAGGGTAACACTCCTCTGCCTAGCTAACATCACATGACCAAGCAGTGTTCAAATCTTGCCTCCGGACTCTGCCTGTTTCTCTCCACTGCGGCACTTCTTTTGGCCTTCTCACCCCCACCCTGGACAATCTCAAAGGAGCTCTCATTGCTGGTCCTTTCACTGTCCAGGCCACACCCTTTCACACACACCAGCACAGGGCTTTGCCTAAATTCTTCCAATCCCTTGTGACTCAGTATTAAAACTAATCTGTTTAATTACACAGCAACTGGGGCCCTCCTAGAGCTGGCATTCATGGGACCTCTGCTCTCCTGATGGTCTCCTAGTCACTTTGAGGCTCACTGTTGCCAACCACCGTGAGACCTAGGGAATGACCACTCTGGTACTGCCATTTCCTATCACCACCAGCTGCTCCCATAGATGAGGACTCTTTCTTTCCAGTCTCATGCCCAACACCACCTTCCTCTCTACACTGAGCTCAAAGTTCCTTTATCCGGAAGCATTTCTTGATCCCTCTGCACTGATTAGCCTTTTAGGCTTCCAAGTTGCCATGCAGCTAGTTTATTTATCTCCTCTTTTCTACAGTTTTCTGTCTTTCTCTCTAACTTGACATGTGCACAGCATCTTAGCTTTAGGCTCTGCAACGACAATATCAGGCCCTGGCACTCAGTCATGCACTGGGAAAGCCCTGCACCTGCAGGGTCTCTGCAAGGAGCAGCAGCCTTCCATGTCCAGAGTCACCGACTTAGCCCTGGTCACTCCTCGGACACTGCCTGGAACTGAGTGAACAGGGCTATGTGGGAAGATTCCTTCCCAATACATAAATAAGTGAGTAAGTGAATGCATATATAACTAAAAATAGAACTGAGGAAACATAGTCAGACACGGTAGCCCTTAGAACTCATTAGGTAGACCAGGCTGGCCCTCTCAAGTTTAACATATTTTTAAAAAGCAATTACTCTGTGTCTTCTCAGAGAATACAAAGTTATTCCAAGAATCTCAGAAACCTTTTGGACATTAACAATTTAACTGAGGTGAAAGAAAACTTCTTATTGAATGAAAACATTTCAATTGATTAGCAACTGTAGATCAGAAATAAAGCCTCAATATTAAGAAGGGGTAGTGCAAGGCTTTCACAGCTAAGATTTGATTACATAAGCAACTCTAAACCAAACACATGATTTTCATTTCCCCCCCCCCAAGTTTCTATCATAAGATTTTATTTGAACCTGATCTGGGTTCTAATAACATATTCCTCAGCTATAGTACCCACCCAGCACTCAGCAGTGTGGCCACATGGTGTCACTTATCCCACCATAGAGTGTCCTCCTGCAGTGTTGGATCCATGAGCTAGCGACTTCTGAACATGACACTAACACTAGGAATGAAGCAGAGGGCCCACTGGGTGCTGACAACAAGAAATACAGACATAGCTCTCAAGTCAGATAGCTACATTATTCATCAGTGCTAGCAAAAACGGCTCCTACTACTCCAAAGACAGAAAGACCAAACGTTCTCAACACAAAGGCAGGCAGATGTGGCGTGCTGCAGGGATTCAGCATCCCATTGGTACAGTTTAAACTCTTCCTGGCTCACGTGAACTTGTCTATGTGTCTTTTGCCACATGAGTTGAACTAGTAATCACATGGGGCTGAGGGGATGGCTCAGTGGATCAAGATCATGCCACCTAAAGATGCCCAGCACACCTATAAATGAGGGGAGGAACAGGCATGGTGGTCTGCCTATAATTCTAGCACTCAGGAGATAAAGACAGGACCCCCAGAACAAGTGGCTACCTAGACAAGCAGAACTGGCAAATTCTAGATTCTGGAGAGAAACCCTACATTCAATGTTATGAGGGAGAGTGCGATCAAGGAAGACAACCAGTATCACCCTCTGGCCTACACATGGACACCTATCAACACAGGTGCAAGCATGTACTCATATGCCCAAATATACACATAAAAACTAACCGTATCACCTCATAATCATACTTTACAGACATACGTATTTATTTTAGTCCTCTTGAAATGCATACTAAAGGTAAAAGGAACTTCAATCACACTGTACATGGCTAATTCAAAAGTAACTAAACATCCAAAGTTCTTACCTATGAAACACATGGAAACAAAAACAGAGCTGAAAGCTGCAGAAAGGACAAGGACGAGCCGCTCGCACTTGCTCCTTCCCTTCACTGATGGGCCAATGCTTCCAGCTACATCCAGTCGTGCATACTGGATGCTTGTCTGCAGATGCCTACACTCCCCATCACCAGATGTCACAGAGCAAAGCACACCCAAGCTCCTAAGAAAGCTCATTACAGGTTGGTGGGAAATCTGAAAGGAGCTGTGAGTGAGATTACAGGGCTAACCCCCACGTCTGAGCTTCCCAAATACATTACCACAGGGCTAAGAAATACCACATCTCCATGCCACACAGACAGCGTGAACTCTGGCACTGGTTGTGAAGCTGGAGCCAGTCCTGGTCCTTTAATATGGCTGCTAAAGCGTTTTGCCAAAGTATATTAAAAACTGAAAATAAAACCAACTAAACAATTTACAATTTCTCAGTTCCAATAAAGTCTGTATGAAAAACAAGTATTATTTCATAGTCTCTCAAACACTTAAAGCAAAACATACTTCTTTCTCTAACCGAGAGGGAAACTGAGGCAACAAAGTGAAATCATTTTGTTGAGGGCGATGCACATTTTGATGCACACCAAAAACAATCAAGTCCTAACTCTAGCTGAATTCTCTTGAGTATGTTTTCATGAGACGGGGCTAACAAGCTCACTGCTTAACCAGAGGGTAAACAATGTGAAGTACTCCAGTGATCGCGGAGCCAGACCACTAAGCAATCAAACATCTGGAACATCCTTACCCATGTTCTCTCCCCCAAGAGAACATACATGCACTGTAATTAACGGGTGGACACATCCCCTGACCTGTGTACACAGTCACATGGTGCCATCTTTTGTTAAGCCCACTGGAATGAAAACTATTTTCATGAAAAAGTAAAATCAATAAAAATAAAACTCCCCATTTTTCCTACCAGGAGTAACCTCAGGACCAGATGGGCAGAGACAGCCATGTGGAAATTGCAATATTCTGAGACATAATTCAAGTGGAGTTCTGAAGGGATAAACGCACTGCTATGAACTTCGTTTTCCAAGTGCCAGGCATGCTTATAGTACTATTCATACTGAGACAGGCAGATCGTTAATGATCTTCTGGGTCACCAACTAGGGAGAAAGCTAACTATATATATATGTAAAAAAAAAAGAGTAGGAGAAAAATAAAAGGGAAATTTGCTTCCTTCCACTCCAGCCCCCCACTGCCTTGAATGAAAAGAGGACAGATGGCAGCCACCTTCCCCTTTAATTAGGAAGGGCGTCTCACAAGGAAGCAGGCTTGCTTGGCACCATCCTTAACAAGAAAAGTTTCTATGGGAATGTTCTGCTTGTTTACCCTTAGACCTGGTCCCCAATTTTAATTTACAGATTGAAGCCCTGTAAACTGAACTGTATGACATCATAACGTCCATCACGCCACCATCATAAGGAGGCATTTAAAAATGTCTGCTGAGTCAGTAATCCTCCGATATTCACATCATAAGGAGGCATTTAAAAATGTCTGCTGAGTCAGTAATCCTCCGATATTCACACGGGGGTGGGGGGGGTGGATTCGGCCATGCTCAGTCTCATCTCTACAACTCAGAGGTAAAGGGGAATTCTGTGCCACCGGTGCTACCTTAATCCCTGCCACATGCCACAAGAGATTTAGACGCAAGACACCTCTTCAGCTTCCCAACTCTGTACCACAGCCATGCTGCCTCTTCTACCCTGAAAGTCCTACTCAGGTAGAAACAGTCAAGAGCATTCTACAGCGACGGCAGTTCCCTCTATAAAGAATTTAATTACAAATCACAAACCATATTGTTGCTCTGTGTGCTGATTGCAAAGTCAAAGTCATAGAACTTTGTATTAAAATTGAATCAAACCACCTCTAGAGACAGATTCAATTCAGAAACCCAACGGGATCACAGATACAGGCCCACTGTGGATTTAAGCTGCCATCACAGGCTCCTACGTAGGTGACGACACCTCTTTGTATTCCAAAAGGCTAAAAATCACATTCTCTCCAGATCTACAAGGTACAAAGCCTCCTAACAGAGAAAAAGTTGTTTCTCTTGACAAGACTAGATCTCTATCCACTTTATCCTAACTTTAATTTTTTAAAACATCATTAAATATTGTGTGTCCCTTGGCACCTTTCGATTTCCTTACAGATTTTAAAATTATTCCCTCCTGATTGTGAATCCCCTACTCACTGGTTTCAGCACAGTACCTCTTAGGGGGTCAGAGAGACTCTGCCTGTACACCTGCCCTGAAGACACATACCTTTCCTGCTTCCAAAGGAATCAGGCAGTGAACTGGGCTGTTTAGCTGAAGGAGCTCTGGTATAGCATGTAAAAAGCTTGCCTGTCACTGTCACTTAACTGAGACAGAAGAGCCAGTGGGGTGGGGAGCAAGCAACTGAGCCTGTCTTCTTGATAATACTCAGTCTCTAAAGCAAGCCAGCATCTTAGATATAGGAAGACAGAAATGATTAAAGAAGCAATTACATCTCCCACTTCTAAACAAAATGGGGAAACGTGGCCCTCACCAGGCACTGAACATCTAACATTGTTAAAAACGGAAAACATGAAGACGAGACTGAACGAACAACAACAAAATCCCCACTTACTTGGCTTTCCAGCTGCAAGCGGGTTGTGTGCCAGACGGCCAGCAGCTGCTTCCTCCAGGCCCTGGTCTCACTTTAAAGGCCGTGTGTGTGCTAACACACCCAGGTTTGCTGTGGATCACCAAAGCGCCTGTGCCTCTCCCAGTGCCTCAAGCTCACGGTTCTGAGAACAAGGAACCCCAGGGCAGACTGAGATGACCTCTGGATGCCACGTGGCTCCACTGTTGTTGTTACTACACACACACACACACACACACACACCCCTAGACACCCACTTGTTACCTCCAGTACCCTGAGACCAACATCTCTGCCCCTACGACTCTACTCGCTGGCATTCTCAGGTTCAAAGATGGAAAGGGCCATGCAATCAGCAGTATTCTGCACCACTAGCTTTCTTTAGCTTGGACACTGTCCCGGTAAAAATCATACATGACTAGAGGAACCACATTGCTACTGAACGTGACTGCAACCTACCGTGATTTGAAATCTACCATATATTTAAAATCCTTAGGTCAGAAAACATGAAGTTGGGGTGTGTAGAAGGGTGGGAGATGGAATTGGAAAGAGTTATTGGGAGAAGAAGGGAGTAGATACGACCAAAACACATTATATGCCTGTATGAAATACTCAAAGAATTAACAGAAATATATTTTTAAAAGCAAACACGAAATAGAATTCTAGATTATTTCACTGAATAAAAACAGAAAAAGTAATCTTTATAATATAATCAGTAACAAAGCTCATCTGGATAATTTGTTTCTTTTCAATCCAGAGAAAAACCCATACATATAAAAGTGACGTTTGTTTGGAAAATTACTTCATCCATGTGCTGTCCAGCTCGTAAAAACAAGCCTCCTTTCCAGCAAAGGGGGACACTTTGACCTTGTTTACTGCAGTGTTTTGAAACCGCGGTCTCGTAACTCCTGACATCACTGGCCATGCATTAGCACCTTTGCTGCTGTTGGCTGCACAAGCTGCTCCAGCTGCCTCGCACAGCCCACGGGTGAACGAACACCACAGCACGGCCAGGACCGTGGCAGTAGTATTTGTACCCACAATGCATACACAGGACCATCGTGAAATGCCACAGTTTTCTGATCATTCTTACAGGAAAGCAAAGGCACGCATGGTACATTAGATTATAAGTACCAATGTCCATACCAAGTCCTGCCTGTTCTCTTTCCACCCAAAAGACTGGCTTCCTCATTCACCTCCGCCATATTGGCAAGAATTCCTGTCCAGAGCGTCACCAAAGGTCTGGCCTCATTTACATCCGCATATAGCTCCCCACAAACTTTCCTGATAAAAATTAAATTTTTACAGTATTAAAGTAATTTATAGAGTGCTGTGCTGAGGTCTGGTAACTGACAGAACACACGCCTGGTGCTGTATTTAAATGCTGCTTGTTTAAGAGAGGAATTGCCTCTTCTAAGGCTGATACACTGTTCTTTTGCCTTCCTCAATTCTTAATGTGAATATGTTAAAGCAAAGAAACGCTTTAACTGGACTCATGCTGTAAGTGCATCTGTGAGAACTCTGTACATCACCCTCCTGAAATAAAATTAAATCGTGAACCCTGAATGCTCATGCTGCTACACATAGTAATAAGAAGCCCACATTAACTTATATGATGCCAACTGAGAAGTATCTTGGTTCCTTTGCTAAAAGCACCTATAAGCATCAAGCCCTTAAACTACAGCCACAGAGGCTGAGAGAATACAAAATACGTACCAGAGCCGTGAGTGGCACTATTTCTCAGAGAGGGGTAAAGAGAAAATGCCAGTTAACAACATAAAGCCAGGCTGAGGAACAACCGAAAGCCCCAAACACCAAGCTGCTATGCCACGCAAACTTCAAGTCTCCTGTGAGGAAAGGTGAGATAGATATTAAGATCCTGCAAGCCAGAAATGAAATCGCAGAGGCTCCATGGCCAAGCACACTTGGGAAACACGAAATCGTTACCTTCCGAGAGCAGCAAGCCCTTCGTTTGGATCATGAAGAAGTGGGTGGCTCTCTCGGTAATCAGAACCGTTTTGATTTCCTCCAGCGGAACCACCCCCACAGCCTATCTGGTTGGCATGTTACTTTTTATAATGAAAGCAAAGTCTGATTCAATCTCAAAGGGAAGGGATGAAAAAAAACCAACCTAACAGCCTCTTGGCTAGGGGACCACAAATCCAGGATTTAGTATCAAAATAGAACAAGAAAACAACATTTTCCTCAGAAGTTTCTGCTCCTAGGTATTTAGGCCGATTTACACTTTATGTAATCTTGATGGCTCAATCAGGAAGTGAGAATTTTAAGTGCGTGTGTTATGGGCGGGAGGAGTCACGTGACCCACAGCAAAGACAATTAGGCAGTAGATTAGCACAGCGAGAAAAAGAAACTTAACAGACATGTATAAATAGTATCCTTGGGGATATACAGAGCCACGAATGGACTGTGGCCTCTGTGAAATAAGGATTTGTTTGGAAGCTTTGAAAACAAGTCCCCCAGACTGTATAAAAAAAAAAAAAAGTGAGATTAAAGCAGCGTACAGAGAAATGAAAGCTTAATTATCAAAGGGATTGTTTCTTTGAAGACAATGTCCATTGAAGGTATGTACAAGGCTATTTTTCAGTATTATTTGGAGACCATAGAATACAGAATGTCATCAAATGAAAGCAAGTTGTAGTTCCTTATAAACATGTATTATTTTCTCTCTTGCATAGTGCTGTGTAGTCCTGGCAAACGGTTCAGATTTACCTCGGTTCTACAGATTCAAGGAGGTACTGTACAGTACTATGGCAAATACATTTTCAAGGGGAAAATGTTATAAAGTCCTAACATTTTCACTAGACTGAGTCTAGAAAAAGGCTTCATTAAGCAGAGTGTGAATCACCCTTGTGAGTTATCTAAGTTATACCCAATATCAGACCACATCAATCACTCTAAGACAAAAAGCACTGAGTATAAAGAACAGATGGCTTTGCATTATGAAAATTATCTGAGGTATAGTCTTTGTGCCACTTTTCTAAACGAGAATGTATCACTAAAAACATTGGAAATCAAAAAGATTTGGCTGGCTGCTGTTTCATTTCTCAACGCAGTTCTCACTACTAATACATTCATAAGCAATCACCTATTAATAGTGACAGTTACTGCGCTTAGGAGCAGGCATTTGCTCCTAGCTATTCCGTCTATCACTTTAATACGTCCTGTTATAGTTTTATCTTAGCATTTTAGAAACATTTATGATACAGCTCTAGGCAAGAGGCAGAGCGGGTGAGGTAGCAGACAAGATGGCCAATTCTGGGTTTCCTCTGCCATTAGTCCACCTTTCCTTAATGCTTATACACACAAGGAAAGAAAGAATAGGGGAGAAATCTTTCAGAAGGGATGTTTACGACAGATTAAGAGCAGCCAGGGAAATTAAGCAGAAATTTGCCCAAGGTGAGTGTTAGGCAACACCCAGCCTCGTCTTACAAAGCTTGGTCTCATACCCACTGAGATCATGTGAGCCTGGCTCTGAACCCTGCCTAGAACACAACTTTAGAATCAAGCTGAGCGTGCATAGCTCTCTCCCTCTTCTGTATGTGGAGAGAAATTAGAGAAGTTAAACTTTCCTGTTACACAGAGCTGGCAGACAGCTGAAATCAGAGCCAAGATGTCTGACTTCCCTAGGCTGGGGCTCTGTCACCATATTCTACTTCTTCCCATCTGCCATAGTTACCCATAAATAACCAAGTCAGCTAAGGTGTAGGTTTGACTCTACACACCTGAGGTCCTGGTCCCCAACTCTTTCCTTATTCCTACCCTCTGGCTCCGCCAGCCTGTTCTGGCTGGGAGGGGCAGGGCCAGGGTGGAGCCTCATGGTTGGGTGGGGACAGGGTAGTATGGGCCAAAGAAAGCCCCTGGAAAGGTTACAGAGCCCTTTCCCCAGCTCCTCCTCCCCTTTGGGATGCAGTCTCATCTTCCCCAGTAAGACAAACAAGGCACTCCAACAAGAAAAAAGAAATTTGGCTTTGCTTTGAAACACACCTAGGCTGGGAGTTGGAAGGAAGTCAGGAATATAATATTTTGGCAACTTCCACTCCGTAACACTCAGCAAAAATATCTCTATAGAAATTGATGCTAAT
Source organism: Ondatra zibethicus (assembly GCA_004026605.1). Taxonomy (NCBI): domain Eukaryota; kingdom Metazoa; phylum Chordata; class Mammalia; order Rodentia; family Cricetidae; genus Ondatra; species Ondatra zibethicus. Next base: position 25,221 of record PVIU01002811.1, read on the forward strand.
GGTTATCTTATAAATATATCTCAGCTTGTATTGTATTGTTTATGCCTCTTTAAGACCTTAAGCTATAACACATGAAGAGTCACAGTAAAAAGACTAAGAGTGTATTATACTTCTCCTGTAGCTTACAAGTTATTTATAATTATCATACCTTCCACAGAAATATTACAATTTTAGGACTGACAAATGAAGAACCTGTTACTATACCAGTTAAATTTCAAAATGCATGATGTAGCCAGCCAACGATGTACTCTACTGCTAAGGTGTTTCCTTTGACTTGTGGAGTTTCAGTATGCCTTCAGAGAGCAGCAGCCTGCACTGCGCGGGGATGGGAAGTAAGCCTCTCTCTCAGCTGCTTATGGTCTCCACACAACTCTGCGAGAATCTTGAGAACAGAACATTACTCTTGGCCCCCAGCTGCAGGTGTGATTTTCTGACTCAGTGGTATGAATGCAATGTGCTCACGGTGGTAGACACACTTGGAACTTTGACCTTCTGGTCTGTAGTCAAAACTCTCCTCTCAGGCAATGCTGGGCCCTGCAGCTCCCTGCCAGCCATGTGATTCTAAGAGCAAAAGACTACACTGCATTGCTCAATGATGTTCACTGGCATAGCAACGGACAGTAATTTTCTCTTTTTGGTGTGTAATGAATTCATGTATATGCAGTCAAATGTGCGCCTGTATGCACATATGTTGATCACAGTAACTTCCAGCTATGTTCCTTTATTGCTCTCCACCTTGATTTCTGATACAAGTTTCTCACTGAACCTGGAGTTTGCTGTTTCAGTGAGTCTCTTGCCTGTCCCCACTGTCACTTGAGGATACAGGCACATACCACCATGAAAAGCTGTTAGGTGGGTAATGAAGACCCAAATTCAGGTCTTCACGCTGGCACAGCAAGTCTATATACTCCTGAGCCACCTCCACAGTCTTCTTCACTTCCTATGGAGAGATGGGAGTTCACTAAATTGTCTAAGCTGACCTTGAATTCACTGTAGCTGAGGCAGACCATGACCTTGATTGTCTCAGTCTACGAAGTAGGCGGGATTCCAGGCCTGGCCAACGTTCATTTTCTGCCTTTTCAACGTTCGTTGAGTTTATGCGTATATAAGTTTTCTGTCGTAAGTCTAAGTTTTTTGCGCTCAAGTAATGTTCTGAGCATCATGTGGAAAAGACAACAGATAAAAGAGGAAGACAAGAATCCATGAAAACAACAGGTATGCTAGGAGCTGAGATCAGGAAATCTTAGGATCTAATTAACTTAAGACAAGGAATCCAACACCCACTTTCGCAACTACCATCAAAACTGGAGGCTACCTGGCTGTCCATCAGTGAAATGTGTCATGCACAATGGAATGCTACTAAGCCTTAGGAAGGAAAGAATACTTTCATGATTACAGGGATGGGTCCCGAGGATGAGTGACACGAAGACAAACGTGTTGTGATCTGATGCATACAAGGTCCCTATAATAAAGTCACTGAGTTGGCAGTAGACTGGAGATTCCTCGTGGACAGAGTTTGGTGTTTAAGAAATACATACATCATGTTCTGATGAAGAGAACTCTGAGAAAAGAAGACAGTGTAATATGTAATTCAAAACTTTTTGGAAGTGTTATTTTCAAATGAGTAATTTGGAGTTAGAGTGGGCAGTGGCTACGGTTCAAAGCTGCCAAGGTTTGGGAAGAGAAGCTGATGACTTCTCTCAAGGGGTTGAGAAAGGGTGAAACTGGCGAGATGCTAAGTACAGAGAAGGATGCTCAAATGGGAATTTTGACTAAAGAGCAGGTGTGATGCTCCAGGTGTGAGGAAGCATTCATGCCTGTCTATGTGCAGCACGGTGGCTCTGTGGGGAGAAGTCAAGTCCAGACAACAGAAATACAGAGGCATGGGAAAACAGGGCTCTACGACATCCATGTTCAGGTCCAAGCAGGTGTGAGTTAAGGGAATGAGGTCAGATGTAAGGAATCTTGAAAGCAGACTGAGGTGAAGTTCAGTCTCCTGACCACTGAAGGTTTAGAGGGGAATGGAGATGAACAGAGTCCATTTAGGTGGCGCTAGGGACAGGAGAGGCAGAACCATGGGTATTATCCCAGGGTGAGGAGCTCTGCAGAGAGGGCTGGCAGTTTAAAGCACACAAGGGGGGGGGCACCCATGGGGTAGGTGACAGCTGTGCAGAGAGGTAAAGAGACATCATGCACAGCGGGAGGTAAGAGCTACTAGTTACTAGCTTTGGAACCAGGGCTCAGGAGCACCAGCCAACTCTAACTACACTACTCCCCACCTCAATTCTCCATGAAATATGGAAAATTGCCTGTGTTTTGTGTCCAATAAAAGAGTGCGTGTGTATGTGCTTTGCACACGGGTGCACAGGTGGTGATCCATCAGTTATCTTTTAGATCTTCAAAATCATTGCCAGTCACAAAACCCCTGAGCAAGAACAGGTCTTCTCTTAAATCAGCTTCATATGTCCAAAATAAATGACACTTTCACTTCTACTATTTGTTAATCAGAGCAATGAAACTCAAACCTAAGCAGTTTAGCAGCAAAGCTTTATTTGCATCTCGAAAAATAGATACTCTATCTCAGCAGAATACAGGACAGAACTGGTCACCAATTAAAACATTTGACCTAGAATATAAATTTCAATTACCAAACTACTATGCATTTGCTGTGTGCTTACACTAAATTAAAAGACAAACGGGTCCTAAATGTCTTTTTCATTTAATGAAACACATTTGCATTTCATGTAAATGTATTTAACATACTGGTCAGTAAACTTTTTTTATATGTATTTTACAATTAGAAACAATACAAGCATTGCGTTTGTGTGCTTGTCCATGTATGTGCACAAGTCAGAGGTTAACATTAAGTATCTTCCTCTATTAATCCATCTAATATACACACACTTTCAATTTTATGAGCATTGGTGTTTTTGCCATGGGTGTCAGGTCCCCTAGAACTGAAGTTACAGACAGTTGTGAGCTGCCATGTGGGGGCTGGGAACTGAACCTGGGTCCTCTAGAAGAACAGTCAGTCTTCTTTTAGATCAGCTGGTCAGTGAATCCCAGGGACCCTTGTGTCTGTAGCCACCCACCCCACCCCACAGTGAGTGTTGCAGATACAGACATGTACCTCCTGCCACTGGCTTTTATGTAGGAACTGGGATCTGAACTCAGGTCTCCATGCTTGCTTGACAAGCACTTTACTCGCTGAGTCACTTCTCCAGCCCCGGAGACACATCCATTTTAAGAACACAGTCACACTAATACAGATGTCCTCTTTAAAAACAGTATCTGAATGTCTTATGGGTGGTTTCAAATTGGTACAAGAAAAAGTCAATGGTGCAAACATCAAAACAGTATTTTTGATACTAAATTCTTTAAATGTAATTACACAAGTAAGCTCAGAAACACTGATGAAAAATGAAACAGGGGCACTGTGTTTAACTTGAGAACACTCAAGACTTCCCTGTGGCTTTTTGCGACCCTTTCATTAAAGTCAGCTTGAAAAATTCCCCACAACTAGGAAAGAACCTACAAATCCAAGCAACAACAACAGCAAGCATGAAAAAACATAAGCACGGGGAAAAGTCTGTCTTACAAGCCTACTCCATTTCCCCTTTCATTCTCAGCTGTCAAGCACTGCGGAGCGGAACAAAGGGACCCACCCCCTGCAGCTTCAGGGATGTGAACCCACTATGGACCAAGCAGGGTCACTGATGTCTGAATCAATGTATTATAACCTTCTTTGTACAAGGTGCCTGACACCGTTTAATAAAGACTAACAAGTTCACAGGTTATAACTGCATCCCAGGCATTAGCCTAGGTCCTGGGTGGCACTGTGATGTCACCGTTCTTTCTCCAATGAACTTGCCAATACTGTCTACAGGAGACACAGGGGCTGGAGGCACAGATGCAAAGGAGCTCTGATCTGGTCTGACAAATAGATGGAAGCCCGAAGTGACATGATCATTGATATCATAGTGTCACTGACCCACTCCCTGCGTCACATAGGGCTACCCATCAGACATCTTTCAAGCCCATAAAGCTGCATTCTAAATTCGAGGGACTGAAGTGCAGAGCGGTCCCATGGCTTTCAAGCATCTTTGTTTAGTATCTGCTTCTCCAGAAAGTAAACAGGCAGAGATGAAGCTTGCGACTCAAACTTTTCTGGGAATATTATGAATGAGAAAAGGGGAAGGACAGGGTAGGGTTTCTCCAGGTGGGAGGGTCTGGGGCCCAGAAGCAGAATAGGTGAATAGGGAAGAATGAAAGACATGGGGAGCCCAAGGCCAGGAGCTGGGGAGGGCAGGAGTGGTGGATGTCCAGAGAGGGTTTCATGAGGTTATGCCATGTGGCGTGGAAAAGAGTACTCTTCTCCATCACCCTGGGAATGCTTCACGCACTGGGCAGGGTCCACAGGTGACCCGTGTGAAGACATCACAGAAACATGAAGCTATAGGAGGGTTTAACAAGCATCATGCTGCACACACAGAAGAATGGTCCAAGAGAGAATATCCAGAGCATGGGCAGGGCCACTCGCATGGAAATTTTGGTCGAAGACAATGGAAAGGCGGGGGATACACTGGAGACCATAGCAGTTAGATGTGGGAACCATTGGCACATACAGTTTTGACCAGATTTGACTTCAAAGATGAGAGAGAAGGATCTAAAAGGGTCCAATCGATATAGTAAGTCACAGACCATAGGCTTGGGTAATTCTGTCAGTCCGGAACCAGTTAGGTAGGAGGCACCATGTAAAGCACTGTAGGGAGATGCCCACCTGGAATCTAAGCAGGTAGATCAGCAGTGTGTAGAAAGACCCAGCAAGTGTAATAAGGTTTGGAGAAGGCCAGAGGGACTGGGGGGAGGAGGTCAGAGTAGAGAGTCCATCAAACACTGCTTACCACAAAGAGGTCACAAACAGGAGCACAGCTCTTTTAGTTTGAAGCCACAAGGAGCATGGCTGTGCAGCTATCAGGTTTGGCTACAGCAGGACCCACTGGGTGTCAGGTGTAAAAACCCAAACAAGAACAAGGGGAGGGAGTGGGGACAGCGCTTCTACAAGCAGGGTCCTGGCAGACATGAGGGAAGAGGTGGCCCAAGCTGAGGGACCATGAAAGCATCATACCTGAAACAACGGCAGGGCCAACAGGGGGCGAGGGCCATGAGAAGGAGAGCTGAGCGTAGGTGGGGATGGCCCCAGGGTTTCATAGCCCTGAAGACAGGAGGCGGCTGGGAAGGCAGTGAGCCCACCCTCTCCCTCCTCTTCTCTGCCACAGAGGAGTGACAGCACTGTTGGGAAAACACACAGGGAGGGAGTGGGAAACTAACTCTGCTTAGTGGGTTTCTCTGTGGCCTCAGAGGAGTCTCATACGTAACATGGAAGGATCTGGTCAGTCAGCTGTCAGCAGTCAAGTGGACTTTCCTCAGGCTTCATCACTAATGGACAGACACACAACACATGGGCTATCCTGGGCGCCGCGCTGAAGTCAGCCTTCTGGATTCAGATGTGGATCATGTGTACTCATGAAGCACAATGGCTACAAACCAGTAAATTCACACACTAGCATGCCTAGCAGATCAGCTGGAGCTGGGGTTTACTTTAGGGGTTGTTGGGTCTTTTAAATACAGGAGGTGTGAATGCAGCAGGTCACACTTGGCACTGTCCAGCCCCTGCCAGAGCACTGCAGCAACCCACCTTAGCCACTTCTCCCAGACACGGCACTCATCTTGCTTTTGCCAGACACTGCTCAAGAAAGAAGAAGCAGGCCAGGAACGAAGCTAAGCATGGACATGCAAGTCCAAACACAGGCTCGGAAGGTGGTATTCCAAGTGAGTGGATGTTATTTTTCTTAAGCACAAGAAAAGATGTGAACTTAGACTCCCTGTTTCCTCATAAAGTCCTTGTGTAGAGAGGGAAGAAATTCCAGTGATTAATATAATGCTCTCCTGCTATTTTCAGGACATGAATCTCCTAGGAGTGCTGAAAGAAAGCCTCCCAATTCCACATCCTCTGGGTGAGAAAGGAGTAATACTAAGGCCTGGCTTGTTTCGCTGGGAGCAGATCGATGAATGCAAAGGCCAATGTACAGAACAGTTCACACATTCTTGCTTTTGATCCTCTTAAAGCATACCTTCTGTTCTTTCAGCATGAAAATAACATTAATTTTAAGAAAGACAGGCTGTGAACCAGGCATGACTCTGTGCCCTTTGACTGGAAGCAGAGACTCCAACTGTTCCTGCACTGGGTGAAGTTCCGAGGGGACACCTCTATTCTAGCCAGCACAAGTGTGTTATCTCAGCCTGCACTGGCCATTTCCATGATGATGCCAAGCTGAAGTCTAAAACCCAGAGGACATCAAAAGAGATAGTCCCCTGCCCACTTGCTCTTCTAACACTCAGGGTGCTAACAACCTCACAGGCTGGCCATGAACTAGAGCCTCCAATACACAAGTCAAAACAAATGTGTCCTCTTCTTAAGTTACTCATATTTGGGGTATTTTGTTTCAGGCTAACTTACTCTAGTAGAATAGTTTTGGTGTCTTTCTTACACTATTATTAATACTCTAGGCTTCAAGTCAAAGAATCTTTTAATATTAATTAATATAGTCAAATTTTAAAAATCCTGAATTATATTTTAAGAAAACTAAAACTTGTACAAAGTTTCACAGTCTGTATATAGGGATTGTGTAACTCAGGTCTGCTTTTGTACTTGCTTTTAAAACACTCTGTTTCACAATCTGCTTTATAAGAAAAACACTTTAGGAATAAGTAGATTTTTTGGACTTGCTCATCTACTAGATTAAGCATCAAATCAGTTACTTTGCAGTCCACATGCATCTAAGTTTTTAAAGATGAAACCAGAAGTTGATTTCTTTGTTCTTCCCTGAAGACACCTGCAAGACTGGGATGGATCTAAGCTTATGGTACATTTTGTCTGCACAGATAAAAACATAAAATTTGGGGCTGAAGAGATGGCTCAGTAGTTAAGAGAACTGGATGCTCTTCTACATGATGGCTCAGAACCACCTATAATGGGATGCCCTCCTCTGGCATGCAAGCATACAGATAGAGCACTTACACACATCAAAAGAAAACACTGCACTTACCATGGGAATCATGGGTCCTATGGGATCCTCGGCAGGATCATCATTAGAACACAGGTACAATAATGCCTCAAACACAGATTCTGTTACTCACCTCCAAAGCACTGTCCATTACACACAAGTCACAAAACCACAACCACACTTAAAGCCTAAAAATGAAGGGGCAACCAACGGCAGCTGTTCCCAGACCTAGGTCATACATACATATAAAACTTTTTTTTTTTGAGACAAAGTCCCACTTTGTACTCTGGCTGTCCTGAAATTCCCTATAAAGACCAAGCTACTCTTGAAGTCAGAGATCTGCCTGCCTCTGCATCCCAAATGCTGGATTGAAGCTCTGTGCCACCCTCCCTGTATATTTAACTTTTATAAGCATATAATCCATTGTACATCTTCAGTCCCATCATGACACTTCCATGCGTGTACATAATGTACTTTGACCATATTCATTCCTTCCTCTTAACTTCCCTTCTCCCCAATTCGTCTTCCACAGACTTTGGTTTTTGTTTTAAATCTACATTCTGCATGAGGGAAAATGGTGTTTGCTTGAGTCTGGCTTATTTTGTTTGGTGTGAGGGTCTCCATTTGCATCCAGTTTCTTGCAAAGACATGATTTTGTTCTTTGTGACTAAACAATGCTCCATTGTGTATGTGCACCACATCTTCTTTACCCATTTATCTGTTGGACACCTAGGCTGAGTCCATAACTTATTAAGAGTGCTCCAACTAACACGGGTGCAAAGGTGTCTCTGCTGTGCGCTGGCTGACTTTGATTCCTTTGGGTGTATCCCAGGAGCAGTGTGACTGGGTCACATGCTAGTTCTATTTTTAGGTTTTTGAGAAGCTCTATTTAAATTTCCACAATGGCAGCAATAATTTACATCCCACCAATAGCGAGTAAGGGTTTTCCCTACAGCCTCCTCGCCAGCACTTGCTGATTTCTGATTTCCTGACGACATCTGGGGTGAGATGAAATCTCAATGTGGTTTTGATTTGCATTTTCCTAATAGTTGAAAATGCTTTTTTTTTAAATGTACTTACTGGCCATTTATACGATAGTTTAGGTTCCTTTGATATAGAGCCGTGTGGTACAACTATCAACAACGGTGCCTAGACAAGTCAATGAAAAAAGTAAAGCCATTTATAAGTCATGCAGGAAAGCTGATACAAAGGAAGTAAGGCTGCCTGCATGCACAGGACAACTAACTGGAGACTCATTACTGGCAAAAGCATAAATCTAAAGGAACATACTGGAGAAAACTTCAGAGTTGGGGACAAAGATTATTTAGGAAAAAAAATATGTACCAATAGTTCAAAAGTTTTTGTTTAAATTTTTAAATTTTAAACTTCTCAGCAGAAGACACTTCCTAATTTACAAACTAGCACATAAAGTTCAGGCATAATGATATATACCAATTACTCTACAACTTGGGAGGCAGAAGGCTCAATAGCTCAAAGCCAGTAGGGGATATAAAGCAAAACAACAAAAAAAGAAAAAGTCAAAAGACTTGAATAGACACTCCAAAAATATCATATGTAAATTGCCAGTAATTACATATTATTCATGAAGAAAATGCAAAATTTAAAACCCTAATGATATACCACTTGATATCCAAGAGAATGAGCTAACATAGAAAATCAGTAACATCCATAGCTAGGAAGGAACCGAGTACCTGGAACTCACCCTGCTTAATGGTAAAATGATATGATTACTTTAGGGAATGGCTAAGAAGCTTCTATAAAGATATGCAGGGCCCATAAATCCAAAAAAAGAACAGAAAAACCACTCCCAATGACTTGATATTCATAATAGCTAAGAAGGTAGAAATCATGCAAAAAGAGATCAGAGCCACAAACTGAGTCTCTACAGCAGTATGCAGAATATTGCAGAAGAATAAAGGAAAAATGAAGAATGGATACATAAAGCAGTACAGATAGGAGCTCCCACTGACTCAATCTGTACGGGACTAGAGTAACAGAAATGGTTAAGCTAGTTGGGGGAAGAATTAGGGAGAAGCACAGTGGACACAACTGCAGAACTACTGGGGTATAAGTCCCGTTAAAAATCTGTGTACTTTCCCATAGTAATTCTTCAACTGTGTCAGGAAAGTTCAAGACCTGATTAATTGGGATCTACTTTTCCTACTTCATTGCAAAAATGGGCTTGGAGACTCTTGGGAAACAAATGGGGACATCTAGAAACATCTCACAGAACAGGAGGAAGTGGGAGGGTTAATGCTCCCCAGGGAATGACCGCCATTGATGTAAGGGAACCAAGTAGCAATGGAACCACAGGTCAAAACAACCACTACTTTTATAGATTTTAATGACTAGGTTGGAACTAACCAGCTGAGAATCACTCTTAAAGAACATCACTTCACACTTTCATCCAATCAGGTAATTCCTGAGTTATCTTTCAGAAACCCCATTGCTGTCATGATGTCCCATTAACTCTTTTCCATGACTCAACACCAAATGCTACTGAATCCTGAAGATCTCAAGACTCCATGTATTGACAGCTTGGTCATAAGTTCTTGATGGTAGCAAGTGGTAGACAGAACCTTTAAGGGGTGGAGTCTAGTAGACAGAAATTAAGTCATGAAGCATTATGTTGAGACTCACACTGTTCTTTTTTCACTTCCCAACCACTGTGACGTCAGCAACTCCACAATCATGTGCTGCTTCAACAGAGACCCAACACAGCAGGCAGACTACCTGTAACCAGAACCATGAGCCAAATGCGTTCCTTCCTTGTAAGTGGATTATCTTGGGTATTTGTCACAGTAAGAAAAAGCTAACACTTATTTACTTAATTGTTTGGGTTTAATTCTGATAAATCACCTAATGAAGGTCTTGCCATTTTAAGACGGTGGTGTGCTACAGGGATGGGTGCTGCAGGGATAGGTGCTGCAGGATGGTGTGCTACAGGAAAATCCCATTACAGTTACGGAAAGGTATTTCTGCTGTTTATCTTGGTTCCATCTCTATAACTAAGAATAACACTGGATGCAGAGCACCCATACATATACCTCCACACCTTATACACACAGGCCAGAGTCTTGAGAGCCATGCTCAAATGTCTGCAGGGTAAAATGGAACCCAATATGCTAAGCAGCTCACATTCTAAATTCAGTGCCTAACAGACACTGAAGAGGGCCAAGTGACTTCACTCAGAAGAACCTCTATAAGGTTCCAAAAGAAAGCAAGTGATATGGGACAGACGTGATAAGAAGACTGGAAAGGAGGCAACAGCAATGTTTGGTATCACACAAGTATTCCTCCCATGCCTACTTCCTGTGCTCATGAGGAAGAACAGATCTTATTCACCTGCCAGACAAAATGAAAACAGTGAGGCCATTCTCTAAGATCAGTCAAGAGCTTCACAGGGACTAAACTACTAATGTAGCTATGAGAACCCCCAAATCAAGTCCTCCTTACTCCAACTCTCAGCAGCTCTCCAATAACACAGTATTGGGAGCTCCCCATGTCTAGTCAGAAGGAACTTTGATACAAATGAACCACAAAAAGAGAGAGACCAGTATCAAGAAACCAAGGTAAACAACAAACAGACCCTGGGAGCAACAGAAACTGTAAGATAGCAAAGAGTTTCTTTTAAAAAAAAAAAATCTTTCATTAGTAAATTTGACAAACTATAATCACATCATCCAAATAAAAGGCCTACAAAATTTAAAAAATCACAAGCCCAAGAGCAAGAACTAAGGAACACTGTTCTGGTCAGCCCAGCCCCAAGCTGCGACCCTGAGGTTCAAACTGCTGTCTAATCAGTCCCTTCCCCATGACAAGCTAGGCTGACAGGACTGTCTCAAGTGTAGAACAGAACACACAGAACAGGTTTACTGTGAGAAGGCAGGGACACAATGTCCCACAACAAGAAAACCTGTGTCTGTTTTTAACTCCTGGCTCGTTTACACCATGACAGGTAAACCTCCTTCCATGCTTGCTTTTCCTTTCTACAGGGAGGGAGCACCCTACAGACCAAGTGAGCGCTGGAAAGAATAAGGTGCACAGGACCAGAAACCCACTGGGAAGACCCTTCCATCTAAGGCAGCAAGAGTAGTGGGATCCATGTTTCAAAACCCTACTCACCAGAGAGCCCTCTTTAAAAGAGATCAGCATGTGTGTTTGTGCTTGTGCGCAGGTGTGTGCGCATGCACAAATGCTCGTGAGTGAGCATAGTCACAAGGGCCCTGTCAAAGAACAACCTCAGGGGAAGGTCCTCAACCTTGCTTGAGACAGGGTTTGCTGTAATTTGTCTGTGTGTGTGCCAGGCTAGCTGGGACCCAAGTTTCCACGGGACCACTGGCACTACTAGTGTGTACGACTCTCCAGTTTACCCACTGACCCTAGCTCCCAAAACCCTATTTTTTTAAGAAAAAAAAATTGTCATGTGGTACTACTCCACAATAAAATACCATGTAATATTAATTAGTGCATAGACAGCTTTTTAAAAAGCTTAAGGCAATTCCCTAGATTCAACATAAGAGGAAAAAAGCAATATATAATCAAAATATTCATATTTCAATATATAAAGAGTTTTCAGATTTGATTAAACCTTGTAACTCACTTGGATGCAGGGAGTCAGGTGGGACCACCATAATGGCAGCAGTAAGAGCATTTGTTGCCAAGTCTGCTGTCTTGAGTTCCATGTGAGAACTCAGCATCAGGTGGAAAAATAGACCTGACTTCTGCACACTGCCCTGTGACCTCCGCAAACGTGCAGCACATGGGCAGACAAATGTTAATTTTAAAGTTTTTAAAGTAATCAGACAAAAGGGTAAGCTACTGTTAGACAACAAAAGGAGACTGGGCATACTCTATATAAAAATGCTAAACGATTTTGTTATATGAAAAAAGTGGCGCTAAGCCTAGTGTAAGGAAATGATAAACTAACATTTCACTACATGAACACCTAATGTAAAGTCACATGGGGCACTGGGCAAGTTTTTCTGTATGGAGCTCACCCCTTAAAATACCCTTATCATATAATCAAAATACCCTCACACATTTCCACTAGGGGGAAGTCCCACTTTCTGAGAACCCAGGCAAAGACCACACGGAGAATTAGCGTCCCAAAGTCCAAGCATCAACATATCTAAGACACAGATTAACTTAATACAAAATGGCCAGTTACTTTAGATTTATGTCATTTACTAACTGTATGTTCAACGCCATTTCCTCTTTCTGAACTCAGAATCATTAGTTGCTCCAAACAGAACTTGGAGTGGAAAGTTCTCTCTCCCTGTAACATTTACTAAGGGAGCACAAAGTGATTCCAATTTGGAAAAAAAAAAAAAAAAAACCCTGAAGATTCCAATCTGGCTAATTAATGAGACTAGGGAGTTTTCATAGAGCTCTGAGGCTCTCGCTTCCTCAAAACAAGAACTAATGCATTCTTTCACTTGTGGCCAGCACAGGAAGGGGTAGCCATTTACTGTAAATGCCTCTCTGATGCAATCCAACCACCTCTTTCAAAGACAGAATTCATCCAAGAAGCCTTAGTCACTTCAAGAAAAATGCCATCGCTCTGAATGTACACACACCAAACCACAAGCCTAGAGACAAGAGATGAGCAGGCTCGGCCCACAGAAAACACATCAACAAATGGGGAAGAGAGATCTTGGCTTCCTGACATCCAGCAGTGTTATTTCTGAGGTTGGCCTTTGAGACAAGGACGCCTGACAGACGCGTTACCATCATTCTTTCATAAATCAAGAGCAGGGAGATTTCTCCTCTGCCTACTTGTGAAAGCACTTCCTGAAAATGTGAGCCTCTAGTTTAGAACCAGGAACCCTAGGTGTAATTAGTAACTTAGCAACTGTGACTGTTGAAGAAATTTCAGCTACAGAACAAAAAGAAGACTACTGTAATTTAAAATTAGAAACTGAAGGACAGCTCGAAGAGGCTGGGTTACACATGAAGAGGGCGAGACAGAGAGAAGTGCTGAACAGCAGCTGAGTGGAAAACCCAAGGAAAGCAGCTTGGAACTCTCCCTAAAAAACTCAGTTCCCCAAACCCCAAATCCACCCAGAGGAAACTAGGAGAGGATTCCTCCATTTTTGCTTACCCGGGACACCTCGAATTCTTCTGGGGGCAAGATGTGTGCACTTCCTTTTCTGGAGAAGCCAGAGCCGACTCGAGGCTGTGTTCTGCTGAAGATGGGGATCCCCTTGATGAATGAAACCACACAGGGTAATATATGTGGTCTCAGCAAGCCATTGGCTACAGGAGTCCGAGGCGTGTGTAAGTCTGATTTGCCAACTTTCGGGTAAGCCTCTCACAGGCCATCTCAGAAGACGCAGGATGCACTCGCCCAGGAGAGTCAAAACTAGACAGGGTTCGTTGTTCCCGCGGCACTCTCCCCAGCCCAGAGGAAACCACAGCCAACCACAGGAGATCTGGCTCCTCCACCAGGCGAAAAAGAATTATGATGTCGACACCAGCAATTTACCAACGAATCCTACACCAATGCCAGGCTTGCTCTCTTTATATGACTGCTTGGGAGTCAGATGCAGGTACAGGCAAGGTATGCACACTCTTAGGCCACTATTTGGAAGCTCTATAGAGGTGGCAAATTCTGCCAAAGAGTGGTAAAATTATAAAAAAAAATGTTAACTCTTGGTTTTCTTGGTGACCAATAAGACATGAAAAACTAACACTACCAGAAGAGTTGTGTAACTGATCCTTTTAAACAAACGTTTCAACGTGTTTTTGAACTACCTGTGTCCAGACTGCCTCTGTGGGGCCCAGGAGTGTGCTCTTCAGTCAAGCATTGTGGGTGATTCTCCTATACTATGAGCTGTGACGACCGACCATCCTTCCTATCTACAGAACTAAACAGCTGACTGCACACACTTCCGTCCCCCTTGCTTCCTCAGTCACTTCACATCAGGACACCTCCAGGAAGAGCGACTGGGTTACCTGTGCCCACCCCACCCCCATGCTGGAGGAATAAAATGTTTTATGCGTTGTGTGCGTGACTGTGCGAGTTCATGTGTACCTCATGGGGACAGTTGTCTTCAGAGGACCACAGATCCCTAGAGCAGTCAACACTCTCAGCCGCTGAGCACAGCTCCAGCCCCACCTTTGCATTTCTTATCTTAATTTCAACAAGACTGTGACCATCTAGACACCTTGGACTTTCCCAACATCTCTCCTCCATCTTCACCAGTTATTTTAGACCAATATGCTGGGGAAATATCATCTTCGGAACATGGACTCAGAATGTTATGCAATGTTAAGTATGAAAACTTCTCCTCCATTACAAAAGGGTTTTATCTTATTCTTCTATATGTTCCCATAGGTACTTCTGAATGGGGAGCCCAACTGAGCAAACATGGACAGGTCTTCAAATGCCCCTTTTTGTTTCAGGATCACTATCTACTGAGACATCCTAACACAAACAGGGAGGAAGCTAACCTTTACTTTGTACTCCCAGCTGATCTACCTTTTCCTTTTTTTTCTTTTCTTTTTTTTTTGGGGGGGGGTGCTGCCAGTATTTTGCCTAATAGTTAAATTTGGCTGTGCCAGAAAAAAAGATTCTCATATTTTATGTTAGCACCAAAATCCTTTCCATTCCCCAAATAACATCTCAGGGGAAGGTCCACTGCACACTATAAATGGCAGCAGAGCACCCTAGGTGGACACAGTAACCAGAAGACACAAGCCCTTCTGATTTATTCCTGTTCAAACATATCATCCCTCAGGTAGTACAGCCAAACCCTTTGACACTTCTTTAAACTTTATCAATGCATTCTATGTATGTCTTTATGTCTCAGAGTGAGGTATGTCTATGCTTTTTTTTAAAGCCACGTCAGGTTAAACCTCAGACAAACATCCTACATTCTACAATGAGCTTCAGAGTTCGGTCACACCTCCAACAGGTGTGAACACAAACACCATCTCTACCTGCATTCCTAGTCAGCCTTACCCTTAGCATGAGTTTACAGTCATTTCAGAAACATGTTAAGGTATGTTTCTTGATGTGAACATCATCTTGATGCATGAGAGCTCATTATATTCAACTAATTTTTATTTCCTGGTATGTCAATCTATGAAGCCCTGCACTATGTAACAGCCTTTCTGCTAAATTCAGGTCCCCTTACCCTAAAACAGACCCACACAATATTACTGCCCAGGGATACCAGACTGGCTTCGCTTGCAAAGTGTGCCCTGTCACCTCCAAAAAAGGAAATCACCTGACATCTTTTCCAGGACGCACCCCTGTTCTTAACTGGTACATGGTTGTAGTGTGAGGCATACATATTACAAGCCGCAGGCTCAAGTACACATTATCAGAGACTCAAAGGAAAATGGGAACTTAATGTTAGGCAATCATTAACCAAAAGATCTTAATACCACGTCAGGCTAGAGAGCAAAGATCGAAACACCACCTCTAAGAGTCAGTTATTTCTAAGCTTCCGCCAACAAAGAAACATGAAAGTCCTTTCTTGTCTTCTGGGTGTTGTTTTCTGGTTTTAAAAACGTGTCTCACCTGGAAAAAAAGCTGCTATATGTCAAGTGTATGTGCAAAAAATGCTTAAAGTGAGAGGAGATGGATGTCTAAGTCTACCCAGGGCCACCAGGTTGGATTTGGGAAGACACAGGGCTCCACAATCAACTGTCCATTCAAATAAACACACCTTTTAAATAAATAAAATCAGTAGGAAACTTTATATTCCTATATCAGAAATACACATGGGTACTGAATTATCCGGCATTTTCAAACCCATGCTTAAATCATTATTTTCAGCAACTGTCTATTTCCCTATGATTCTGATGTTTAATTTTGCCCTGAAAGTGATGAGGAAACACTCTAGCACAGTTAAGAGCATTTAAAACGCCTGCTCTTAATCATGGGATACATTCTGAGACCCTCAGTGGCTACCTGAAACCTCAGCTAGCACAGAACCCCACTACACACTGTACTTCTCCTTTGAGTATGTGCCTAAGGTAAACTTTAAACATAAATTAGGCACAGTAAGGAACTAATAACTAATGATTTAAAAAAAAAAGATTATTATTACCTGTTGGCTTAGGACTAGAGTTATCTTCCCTTAGGAGCAGTGCTTCTAATGACTGTCAGGGACCCAGGCTTAGTCCACAGAGCTGGCTTCACTCAGGCTGTGTGCATAATGCTGTGTGAACAGTTGTGAAGAGCAGGTGTGCATCTGTGGAGCAAACACGCTAAGGATGAACTTCATTTGCCTACATGCAAAAGTAAGGAGGTTTAAGCTGGGAAACTTCCCGAGTTAACCACACAGTACATTTTTGTGACTGATGACTGTTCTTAGGAGAAGAGAGAATTAATATGCAGATGAATGCCTACTTCCTATACATGGAATTGACAAGACTGTAGCTCGAAAGGTTATCAGGAAGAGAGGGGAACAGTGACCAAATTCCTCCCAGTTCAGCAGAAAGGTGTTGTTGTGCTGGATACACACCCTGTACCAGGAGAACCAGACTGCTGCAAGACTGACCAAAGGCAGGTTAGGTCTGCTGAGTGGCCACATGTGTGACCAGGATGTGTGCAAAGCAATCTGGGAATGCTTCTGTGTGGTAAGCTTGGTAAGAAGCTGGTGTCAATATTGCAGAGAAGCAGCTATCTGGTCTGGCTGGTGACTCAGATGGCAAGAACAAGGGCAGGGTTCAGAATGGTGTCATGCAGTGTGGTCAGCCTTGTGGTGTTCGAGCATGAACGGCAGTGAAATTCCCACAGGCATGGGGCTGGCTCAACAGGCACAGGCCGGAGCCGTGGGCAGCCCAGGAAAGCAGCTGATTCTTCAGGTCTTGTCCTGATTTTAATCTGAAAAATCTTTAGCTATTACCATTGCTAATTTTAAATTACTTATGAAAATGATCAATGGACATAATCTTATCATTCTTATCCATTTCAACATTACACATTTGCCAAAAGCAAATTGAACTAGAGTAATATTAGTAAGATCTTTTAAAAATTGAACACATGAACTTTGGCATTACGAAATTAACTGGTGACATTTAAAGTATGCGATTAGTTGACCAACATATAATGAACTCCTCGACTTTTCTGTGTAGTTTCATTTGTTTATAATTTGGTGGGTTTTTTTCCTTTCCTCTTTATTTGGGTGGTAGTCTATTTTGTTTTCTGGTTTTTTTGGGGGGAGGGTTGTATCAGATTTTTGTTTGTTTTTGAGGAAGAATTTAAAGTTGGGTGAGTAGGGAGGGAGAGGAGATCTTGGGGGGAGGGAAGAATATGAAAAGAAACATTTAAATTTAAAAATTGTTTTATATAATAAAAGTAAAATAAAAATAAGTGTGAGTGCTAAGCGGTAGATTTCCAGTTCTGCCAGCAGGGGAGCTTAGGAGAATAAGACAGCTATAGTTTACCTCAAGCCTGCTCCTCTGGGTCCCTGTGACACTAGTCTGTGATCTAATGTAGGGTTTTTCAAACCATGCAGTAACCCATTTGTGCTGTAAGCGGCACTTTTAGAAAAATGAAACAAAACAGGATAAAAAGGCAAGAGTTAATCACAATTATGTAACTACATGTGTGTGGCATGTAGTTTTCCAAGCTATAAAACCCAATCCTTGCCAAACGGTGTTGGCATACACCTTTAATTCTAGCAGTCAGGAGGCAGAGGCAGGTGGATCTCTGTGAGTTCGACAAGGCCAGCCTGATCTACAGAGTGGGTTCCAAGACAGCCAGGGCTACACAGAAAAACACTGTCTCGAAAAACCAAAAAACAATCCTTTCTGGGAAAGAAACTGGTCCATTAGGAAATGGTGCTTGAAATGAAGTGGGTGGATCACTTGTAGATTTAATTTGAATTGGAATTATGCCATCCTTCTTATCATGGGAACTAATCCATAAACCAAGACGTGTTTACACTATGCTAAACACTGATCCTAAAGGTATCTTGTAAGTCATTATTCAGTCAATCACCCTGCATCTATTCTCCCTGGGGGGGGTTAAGAAAGAATGAAGCTTAAAAAAAAAATAAAACAAAAAAACCCAACAATAAAAACCTAGTTCAAATCCATTACATAGGATTAATTGTTAATTGTTAAGCAGGATTAATTATAGTAATCGCAGCTATCAAGCTCTGTTTATCATGTACCACAGCATGTTTTATTCATTGTATAACCATTAACTCCCTTGATCCTCTCAGCAGACCTATAAATTTGACACTGAAAGTATTTGTTTTACAGATAAACAACACAAAAATTAAGTCAGCTGCCTGCAATGTAGTAAGAGACGTGGAGTGTGGCATATCAAGCCATGCTCTTTGTTGCAGGGCATCAGTATCACAACTGTGACGACACTGAGAGACAGGAAACATGAACTACCCCTAAGTCTAGCCTCACTTCCTCATGTTTAATGCCCCAGGGCACACACACCAAGCTCCCTAAAAGAGCAACAGAATATCCATCTTCTTCTGTGCTGCAGAAAAAAACAAAACAAAACAACAACAACAAAAAACCCCACTGAAATGCAACAAGCAGTCTTACATTTCTCTAATAAATTGATTTTTATTTAAATCACAACAGAAGCCTGCTGGTGGTGGCAGTGCGTGTCTTTAATCCCAGCACTGGGGAGAGAGAGCAGGTGGATTTCTTTGAGTTCAAGGTCGGCTTGGTCTATAAAAGCTTAGTTCCAGGGCAGGCTCCAAACTACAGAGAAACCCTTTCTCGGAAAAAAAACAAAAACAAACAAACAAAAAACAAACAACCAAAAACCGAAAAAACCCACGAGAGAAGAAGGAGTCGGTTGCAGTGTTGTGGAGCCCAGGAGTGCCCACTAGGGCCTCACCAGCTTCAGACAGGCCCTGAGAGAATGTTGTGGAGCCCAGGAGGGCCCACCAGGGCCTCACCAGCTTCAGACAGGCCCCGAGAGAACTGGCGGTCTACCACAGTGTGATGCGTATACAATCAGAATTCAGGAAAACATTGAATGACAGGAGGCACAACATTTACCCATCCAACCTCCTTGTTTCCGTTCAGGTTACTTAGCGTGCTTTTTTAACAGAGTCTATACAGACAGTAAGAATCAACACTGTTGTTGGCAGCTTGAGTCCTAGGACTCAGACTCTTGAGTAGGAACCTTACTTTTTAAACACCACTCAAATTGCTATTTAAAGGTTGTAATTTGGATGTGAAATGTCACCCTACAGGCTCCTATGTTGAATGCTTAATGAATACTTGATAGAGCTGTTCTGACCAACTGTGGGACCTTTAAAAGGTGGGGCCTAGCTGGAGGAAGGGGGTTGCTGTGAAGGGTGGACCCACCCTGCATGTGCACTAGCTCTTGCAGATTTGAGGACTGTGTCCCTTTCAACTGTGAGACAAAGTAGTTTCTTCTTCCTTTAAGCTGCTTCTTCCAATGAAAGAACCTAGCACAAATGCTGAGTAAACAGCTATGACACAGCCCTTCTTCCAACTTGTGAGCTAAAGTAGTCAGTGCAACTAACAAATGGAGGCAATACTCTGGTACTCATCTGACATGTAACTATAACTGCAGGTTTCTACCATGCAAATACCTTCTGGGGAAAAAAATGAGCATTTTAAAAATAAAAGCTATCAAAATTAATATATATGGATGGTTTACACACTGTGACATGGAGGATTAAATTTCAGAACAGCTTGGGTATTTTTAAATGTAATGAAACACTTGAATAAAATCTGGGTCTTAACTGCAGTGACTGTGCTTTGTGATGCTTCCTTTTTATTCTTCCATACAGTATCTAGGTGACTTAAAAACTAAAAGTTATTTTCATTTTAGAACATACAGTTCAGACAACACCATTAAAGTTAAAATCTTCCTTGAATAATACTGTTTACATATGCCTTAATTCACAGAAGAAGCAGAAAAGATGACTTTACAGTCCATCATTAAAATGACGTTTAGGTATCTAAAGGCTGTTTCTCTTAATGAACAGACCGAGCTGTTCATTTCTATAAAGTACTCAGTGTGTCTGACACCAGTACATTTGACATGGTCTGGAACACACACTGTGGTTTCAAAAAATAAAAAGATGATTCAGTTGTGTACTAATATAGTCAATCTGCTTCTGAGAAAGATACCCGTGGGAGAGTAGTCAGCACTTGCTGCAAGTGCAATAGCACGCGAGGACTTTTCTGATGCTGCTACTCCATCCTTCCCGTCCCCTTAGCCTGCCTGCTTCCTGAGTCGAGAGCGGGAGCGTTCACTTCAAGACAACCTGCAGCGGAGGGGAGAACCTCGAATGTGGTGGCGAGGACGCTTTTTTTTATTTTTTAAACTGGACACGGGATTGTTTATAAGCACAGGAGAATTGAACACAAAAAATGGTTTCTTCTGCAAACATAATTTATTAACACATTTAAAACTGCACCAGGGGCTGGGGACATAGCTCAGCTGTTAGAACACTTGCCAAGGTTCAATCCGCAGTAAATAAAACTAGGTGTGGTGCCACAAGCCTGTAATCCACTTTTTGGTATGTGGGGGCAGGAGGATCAAAGGTTTATAGTCATCCTTGGCTACATAGTGAATTTGAGGCTAGCCTGAGGTCCCCATAAGACTCTGTCTCAATGCAAAACAAAAACAAAAACCTCCATCGCAAAAGCCCTGCATTTATGCCAAGAAGAACAGCATGGCTACCAACTTTGTAGCCGCAGGTTTTGCTTGTTTTAAGGATCTCGCTGAAGACTCCCTAGAATACAGAAACGAGGGCAGTTGTTTTGGAGTTAAGGAGTGCAGAGCTGGGAGGACAGGGAACATTTAAGGGAGGAGCTTTTGTTAAAGGAGGAAGTTGTTCCAGGTTTGAAAGTAGCTCACAAAGCATTCATTGTTGGAGGATAAGGGTGGGCCTCTGTCCTTCCTGCCCTCAAGCTGGCAGAGTGGAAAAACCAGTGAACTAGGATATGAGTGAACACTCACAAAATAAATAATGTTTTAAAACTGCAAAATAAATTCTGGTCACAATGTTTAGCAAAATGTATCCTCAAATTCTTAAGAACAATAAAGAATCGCAACAGTCCAAAGAGTCTCAAGAAAGAATAAGGAAGGGACAATACGACTTGACTTCTAAATACACCATGAAGCTACAGTGATTAAAGAAGTATGGTAATGTCAGTAGAACAGACAAATCCAGTGGGAAAACAAACTTATGCATACAGCCAATTGATCTCGACAAGGACACCCAGACATACGAAAGAACAGGCTCCTCAATATACAGTATCAAGAAGATGGAAAGTAATAAAACTGGATCTATCTTAACACCCTACAAAATAATAATGTGTTCCAGGAGTTGGTGAGGTGGCTCAATGGGAAAGGTGCCTGCTGTCAAGCCTGATAATCTGAGCTCCATTTCCAGGACCAGAGAGCACCTACCCCTATGAGCCATCTTCTGACCTCCACACAGGTACTGTACTGCCCATGTATACTTAAAAGTGTACACTCATACACATAAATACATACAAGTAATTTTAAAATTTAAAAACGTACACGAATGGACTAAAGACTTAAATTTAAATCCTGAATGGATGAAATTATTTGGAGAAAATACAAGGGAAGCTAGATCTTTGTCACTGAATCTAGGCAGGGATTTCTTGAATGTGACAGAAGCACAAGGAATAAAAGTGAAATCAGACAAGTGGGATCAGAGCAAGTGAAGACGCTCAGCAGGGCACAGGAGGGGCGGGGGAGAGGAGACTTCTGGGCCTGCGTAAGCCACCTATCTGACAGTCACATAGAGCACACATGGGTGCCAGAGGCAGAACAGTCTCATCTCTGAAGCTGGCATTTCTCTAACGATGACACACAAATATGACCATGATGCACACAAGGATTCTCAACATTGCTGGTTTGCAAGGAAATGCAAATCAAAACCACAGTGCGAGCTGTGTGAAGTAGAGCACCCCCTTCAGTCCCAGCACTAGGAGGCAGAGCAAACCAGCCCGTCTCAAAACAAAACAAACCACAGTAGGCTACTGCTTCCCGCCTTTCTATAACAAAACACACACACACACACACACACACACACAAAAAAAAAAATCATGACAGCAAAGAGATGAAGAACTGCAGCCCTTCCACAGTATCTGTTGGTGTAAAAAGCAGCTACAACTAAACACTGTGCATATACGTACACACATACACACACACACAATGACCCAATGCTTGTATGTCCATCTCTTATCTTCCTAATCCCTGACACAGCAACACCTGAAGTGCTGATATAGTCACACCTTACTGCATACAAGCACTTCATCTGGGGAAGGTACTCTTAATTATATTAGTCTATCTGATGATTAAACATGGAGTACAATTTTCAAGTATCCACTTTAGAACTTGTAACACCAAAATTATTAAAGTACTCCCAACTGCAGAGAGCTTGGGTCACTGTATTATTCTATTATACCCTCTAATGTAAAAGAAAAAGCTCCTTAAAACTGCAAACACTGCTTCAATATTTGAAACTGAAAAATGAAATTTATGCCCTGGCAATGCTGAAGCAAGCAGGGGCAGCCCATATCGTATATGGCAGTTCTTTTGAACTTGTCCATATATTGGATTTCATGGTCTAACTTGATGAGGATGACTGACCAAGTCTCTTCCTCTGCTTCAATATTACTTGGACCCAATTAGTCTGAGATTCCAATGAGGCTCTGGTTGCCACATCATTCTCAGCAAGGGTAGGAAAGTATATTTAAGCCTATGCTCACCTGGGCTTTCCGATCTTGTGAGCATTAAACTGAACGGCAGAAGAGCCTAGCCTTATGTTTTCAACTGATGCTTAGTATGTGAAACTCACCAAATATAGCACCATTACTACCTTTGAAAATTAGTTACTGTTTTGTGTGTAAGTGTATTTAGGGCATGTGTGTGCACACACATAGGGAAGCTAGATATTGACATCAGATGCCTTTCTCGGTGACTTGGGCACCTATCTTGGGTGCAGGACTCTCATTTAACCAAGTTCATGAACTGGATATAGTGAATGGCCCAAGAGCCTCAGAGATCTCCTGTCTCTGCTCCTCAACACTCAGTGCCACGGTTGCAGACATGTACTCATAGCTAGCTTCACATGGATAACGAGATGTGACCTCGGGTCCCCATGCCTGCAGAGCAGGACCAGTGACTGAGCCATCTCCCTAGCCTAACATTATTTCCTTTGCCGTATAAATCCAGAAAAGGCAAAGCAGATCAAAACCCCCAACTACAGGAAACACAAATGCAACAACTTCCTGCTGCAGCTTTTGACAATATCTTACCTTGGGTCTGGCAGTAACAGTGGCTATTTGCTGAACATAATTAATATGCACACTACCTGAACAGAGACACTTAGGACTTCAGCCCCTGGTTCAAAGCCAGCCTTCTGAACACACTGCTTCAAACACACTATTTCACCTCCTCTTGTTTAGTCCCCTTCTAGTCTCACCTAAGCTTGGCTGCCTGACATAGGCTTTTCTCAATCTTCAGATCAATCCAGGTACCTTGACAAAAGGAACAGTTCCACAGGACAATAGCCAGAAAGATGGAAAACATGTAAAACCTATTTTAAAATGAATGTTCTTCATTTTTGAGGTTACAAAACCCAAACACGTTATTTTATGTTCCCAGAAGCGGCTTCATTTATTTCCTTAAGTTGACAGCTCTATTTGCCCAGTTCTGTCACTCTCTGAAGCCACTGTAATTCTCTCCAACTGAAGAAAAAAAAAAAAGAGGGACAGAGACAGCATGAGGATGCTATGCAGGCAGACCCACACTGAGCTCCGAGTCTTGCTTGCTCGGAGCTGCTGGCTACAGGGACTAACACACACATTCTAGTAGTTTCCTACCAACTTCCCTTCACCTAGGAGTAGAAACCTAAACAAGGACAAGTTAGCAAACAGATGAAAAGTCTTATTTCTGAGCAACAAGAGAAATATTCCAGTCAAAGGCTCTTAACAGTTATCTATCAGCTTGTGAATATCTACCAAAGGGAGATGGGCTACTACTGCTTTACTCAAATCAAAAGACCATTTTGTACATGATAGCCCTTAAAAATCTGTTCTGTACAAAGTATAGCCTTCGAAGTGCACAATTATTCATTTTGTTATGTCTTTTGAAGCCAGCCTGCCTCCGCACTCAGTGAGACCTTCCCCAGATAAGCACTGCACAGAACCACCATGACCCTGATTGGAGCTCTGAAGCAAGTATCAGTACCCTGGATTTCTTTTTCTAGAAATTTGTTTTGATTTTTATTTTTTTCCTATGTATGAGTACTCTGCCCGCATGTATATATGTGCATCACGTGCACATCTCACGCCTAAGGAGGTCAGAAGAGGGCATCAGATCTCCTGGAACTGAAGTTAGAGGTGGTTGTGAGCAGCCATATGGGTGTTAGGAAGCAAGCGTATGTCCTCTTAAGCAACATGTGCTCTTAATCACTGAGCCAGCTCTCCTGTCTCTGGCTTTACTTTTCCATTGCAAAGTTTGTAAACAGGACCAAATGCACCCCTCATGTAATAAAACTAAGCCATCTAAAAAGGGAAGCTCTAACTTGTTTGGGAGAAGCAAGTTACCCCTTTCACAACCTTTAAAACACCCGGGTCTAAGAAATAATGACTGCATGGTATTTTGCAGCCTCACTATCCATGCAGGAAGGTCAGGACTAGGATTTTATCATGAAATCCTGTTCTCCATTACATCTCTACTCCTTGAACCAAATTCTAAGATGTGAACATTTCTTAGTTCATCAGATGTGAGCTACAAACGGCAAGTATGTATGAGGGGCATAGGCAGGAAAACTTCAGTACATTCCAGTATAAAGCATATCCATATGATAAGAAAGCCTAAGGTCCCTATGAGAAATTCCAGAAGAGACCACCACGCAATACTACATTTTGGCCAGCAGGTGTCTCTCTGGAGTGTTTGACACCAACCCAGAAGAGGACCAGTTAAGGAAGACCCCACTATTACTCTACAACCATATGAACCCCAGACCTGACTGCTCATGGGGGGTTGAGGGTTGAAGATAGGGGGATTTTGAGGTCAGAGCACCACAACAGTTGTGTTTCTGAGAAACTGTACATTTCAATATGAAATGACAATTAGTGCAGAAGTAGTTATTTTCTTAAAATTTAATAGAAAGATCTTTGTGTGGGACAAATGAGTTCGTATGTACGTGCACGTGCAAGTAGAGGCTAAAGGTCACTCTCAGGTGTCCTTGTATCACTCGTGACCATTTTATTTATTTGTTTGTGGAACAGAGTCTCTTAGTGCTCAACTGATTGGTTAGATTAGCTGGCTAGTGAGTACCAGGGATTCTCCTGTCTCTGGCCCACAGTGCTAGCAATTAAGTGATTACAGATACATGCTGCCACGCCTGGCTTCCTCCACGGAGGCTGGATCCAAATCCAGGCCCTCAGCTTTACATGATAAGCACTTTCCTGACTGGCTTACCTAATCTGTTCTGTTTAACAGTGAGATCTGGCAGCATGGAAGGATGGCAAATATGATTCTTTGTTACTGGTCAGGAAAGCAATATCAAAGCTCAAACAGAAAGACAGAAAGTAGAGAATGGCAAGTAGAAAAAAAGAGAGGTCAGTTACAAAAAGGTGAAAGTTTGTTGCAAAGAAATAAGAAGTGAAAACCTGGGTTGGGTTCCCAGCATCCTTAGCCTCATTTGTAACTCTAGTTTCAGAGCATCTGATGCTCTTTGGCCTCTGAGGACATGGCACACACACAAGTGTATACATACATACATACATACATACATACATATACATACATACATACGTTCAGGCAAACACTCATACATATTAAATAATTTTTAAAATTACATTATGGCAACTTTGTAGGGGTTTTAGGGACAAAGAAGCAGCAGTGCACAGAACACAAACTCAAGGGCCGCTGACAAAGCACAAAGTCTCACAAGTCTGCCAGACAATACCCTGGGAGTCAGAATCCATATTAAAAAGAAACAGCAAGTGTTAGCAGAAAACAGACTAGAGAGCCAGGTGTGATAGTCAACACCTTTAATCACAGCACTGGGGAAGGCAGAGACAGGCAGATCTCTGTGATTTTGAGGTCAGATTGGTCTACATAATGAGTTTCAGAATAGACTGGGCTATGTAAAGAGACCCAATCTCAAAACAACAAGCAGAAATTAGAAAACTGTGACAGGTATAAATGAATGCAGTGCTAAGTAGTATTTCATCCTATGGATCTGAGTGTCACTGACTGGCATACTCAGTGCACCTGTGTACTGGTAAAGTGCATGCTAGCACCTCCCAGGAGAAGAGAAACCCCAAAACCCAAGCAGGGAGCCACAGCAAACACCAAGTGACACTGCATTTAATATAAGGCAGGCAGGTAACTTACCAAGCCACATGGGGGTGGGGGGGGTAGAGAAGATGCATCATGAAGGCCATCCAGAGAAGTCTACCAGATTGGTCCCTAACCCTGATGCTGCTGATGCATTGAAGGAGGGGAACCAAGACAACAGAGAAGTTGAAAATGAGAACGAAGTCAAGCATCGCCAGGTGAGGAGACATGAGTTCGAATACATGTGCAGAACCAAAGAGACAAAGAGCAAATGAGGAGGAAGTGGAGGTGCATGCTAAATCCACAAACACATCTCTTTATCATCATTAGCTCAGTGCCAAATTCTCCCTGGTACCACAAAGTTGGACTTCAACAATTGGAGATTTCTCATCCAAGGTATCTGCTGCCCTCAGAACATGGGGCGCTGTTCTTACTGTCATCTTTATGTATCACTAATGCGACTCCCTCGGCCACCTTGGAAGCCACCACCTGTAAACAAAGCTGTTCTACATTTTCCCAAATGATAAACTCTCAGGCAATAAAGTGCTTCCCACAAGTCTGATGATTTGAGGTCAATCCCTGGGACTCACATGGCAGAGAAAAAGAGAACTTACCCTTTGCTATCTGTGTCCCTGCCCCAACACACACACACACTTTTTTTTTTTTTTAAAAGGAATTTCAAAGCTGGGCATGGTGGTGTATACCTATCATCCCAGAACTTAGGAGGCAGAGGCAAAAGGATCAGGACTTTTTTTCCTTGGTTTTTCAAGACAGGGTTTTTCTGTGTAGCTTTGGAGTCTGTCCTGGAACTCTTTATGTAAACCAAGCTGGCCTTGAACTCACAGAGATCCACCTGCCTCTGCCTCCTAAGTGCTGGGATTAAAGCTGTGTGCCACCACCACCCAACTAAAAGACCAGGACTTTAAGGCCAGCCTCAGCTACATGAAGAGTTTGGGAGTGACTGGCACTATATGAGGTCTGTCTTCAAAAGTTTAATAACCATTAATAATCACTATTTCTTAAAATTATTATTAAAGTACCAACAAATTTCAAAAAAGTGCTTTAGTTTCAAAAGTGGAACCAATTTGACATTCAAAGTTATTATGAATTATATTTCTATAAAGTGCTTAAAGGCAAAAATGAATTGATGTGCCAAGATAATAGGTTCTTAGATCCACTCAGGCCATATCTAAACTTACCAAGGCTGTTCATTCACCCTTGGAACAGAAGGCATGGCTTTGTGGCATTTTCTATGTTAACAATAGTTCATTTGGGGCCTAGGTACACTTATAATAGCGGAAAGGGCAAACACATACTGGTTCCTTTGTCAGATACTATTCTAAGCATTTATAAATATTAATGTAATAAATGTACATACAACTAATTTCACTTGCCTGTTTGGTGGTTTATTGTGTTGTTACAAGGGCCCAGGTTGCTGACATTTTCCTCCTGCAAAATATGAGGACAGAATTGTTAGCAAGTGTTCACAAAGGCGCATCCACACATTTTCAATTGTTATTTGGTATTTTCCAAACTAAGGAGAACCTTAATCCATCATTTCAGGATAACTTTATTGCATTTAATAAAATAAAAAAAGGCCATTTAAAAAACCATCTCTATGTTTACTAGGAATAAGAACTTGAGGAGAAACAAGTATCTCGTGGCTTCAAAGAAAAATAATAGCTGAGGTTCACCTCACACTGGATTTTTCTGTTTGATACAATCTCATTTAATAATATCAAGGTGGGGGCCACGTGTGCCGCAGTGCACCAGTGGAGGTCAGAGGACACCTTGCAGCAGTTGGTCCTCTCCTTCCACCAACTAAGTGTGTCTTGGGGATTGGACTCAGGTCGTCATGCTTGGAGCAGAGCACCTTCCCTGTCAGAACCGTTCTGCCAGTCCTTGATATGCTTTTCCACGTCACCCTCCCTGTGACGATCATTTGCAGGTGACCACCTAACTAACTTCTCACCTCACCCTCTACCTTATGAAGCAAATACAGCTCTAAAGAAAGATAAGACCGTTCCACAGATGTACCTAGAGGTTCAACACAATATAACGGGGAAAGTGTTTGTCAAAAATGGGTGTTACTGTTTAGGCAAGGCTCAAGTGACATTTACCCTGGGGAGTCTGTGACTAGCCAGAAAGCAGAGGCCATCTCCAGGATTTCTCAAAAGTCTTAGACCCTCATTTTGTGGGAGACTAAGGCAAAACTCATGTTAGGGAAGCTCCGAACAGACTAATAAGGTCATAATACCCAGCACTCATTTGTAATGAAAAACATAACTGCCAAAAAAGCAGCTCCAATTAGTCTGATGGATAGTTCCCGTTCTGCCAGCACACATCTCCTGCGGGCCCATGGATCCTTGACACCAGCATCCACAGAATGAACTGTCTGGTGAGCCTGCTGGACCCACCATCAATGAGAGTCCTTCTTCTCCCCTCCAGCCCAGGCCATCCTGCCACTGCCCTTCCCCTGAACAAACAAGAACACACCTCTAACTCTATTTCCTCCCAGTCTTTTACCCACGATGTGCCTTGAGAAAACGCAGTAAACCATAAATCAGACGGGGTTCAACCACACTCACTCTTTACCCAGATGTTCTGATGAGGACCATGCCTGCTCTGGTCCTGATCCCTTCTATATTCTGACTCTTTAACCTTCTCTCTCACTAACCCATGAGGTCCCTGAGGTGGAGCTGCTCATTTGATTGGCACAGCTTACTATAGGGGCTCCGTAGATTTTTTCTTGAAGAAACAATGGCATATGATGTGGGACTCCCCTCTGTAAGCTGTGAATGTTTTATTGCCATTAGTCAATAAAGAAGCTGCTTTTGGCCAATGGTTTAACAGAACAGAGGTAGGCAGGAAACTAAACCGAATGCCAGGAGAAAGTAGGCGAGGTCAGGGAGAAGCCATGTAGCCCCTGCCAGAGACAGACATGCCAGAACCTTGCCGGTAAGCCACAGCCATGTGGCGATACAAAGATTAATAGAAATGGGCCAATTTAAGATGTAAAAGTTAGCCAGAAATACGCTTAAGCCATTGGCCAAACAGTATTGCAATTAATAGAGATTTCTGAGTCTGGATGGCCAGATACAAGCAAGCAGACTCCCCCAACAGGCATAGAACTATTAGAACCCAATAAACCATCAACAAACAGGGAAGGCTCTACTGGGCAGACCGCATGGCTTCACTGACCAAGTACCGACCTCCCTGTGGTGTCCCTTCCTCCAAGAGAACAAGGAACCAGATGGGCTCTGTCTATATTCATGTCTCAATTTTTGTTGGTATTGTTGCTGTTTCCTATACTTCTGTGGCCAAAATAAACCTGAACTTATTAAAAAAGAAAGAGCACAAAGTTCAAGACAACTGAGGAGCAATACTGCAGCAAGGCCTCTGGCAGAGGTTACTAAGAAACACCAACAACAAAAAGGAAAACATACATTTGGCCAAGGAAGTCCTCAGCTGGCACAACGCTGGGAAACACACACAAAAGGCTGCGTCTGCTACAGTGTGTCACCACAGCTGAGGCAGAGAGTAGTGTGGAGAAGGCCTTGCTGCTGCCTTCCTCCCATCCCTGGGTTACACAAAACCAGGGCATTGGACCATTGTGTTCTCCTCCCACTGGCCTCACAAGTCAACAACTGTCATCTCCTAACTGGATGCCTAGGGTTTTAAATAGTTCACAGCTGTGCGGATTTGAAAAGATGTTCCCCTCACATTCACATTTCAGGTCCCTTTCGTGAGGGGATTAAGAAAAAAACTGGTGGAGAGACACCCCCCACCAATCCTCCCCAATACCTGGTTCTAAATCTTCACCTAGACATGGTTAGAGAGTCATGTGCATTCATTCTTTGAATAGCGTGCATGTACACAGGCCAGGCACAGTTCTAGAGACTTTTATTCCAGAGCACGAAAGAGGTCTTCTGGGAAAGCTCTGATAGATCAGGCTGCTGTGTGGCCTACAACGTGAGGGCAGGGGCAGAGCGGAGCAAGCAGCTCCAGGGCTCCTGGGACAGTGGAAGAGAATCAAGGCTGGTCTTTAGAGTAGCCAGGGCTACGGACAGACGTGAATGGGCATCTAAAAGATGGATTTTTCCTTGAATACAGATGAGATGGCCTGGATTGGTCATAGTGATCTGGATCTCTCCACTGCTATGGTTTACACCTGCTCTCAAAGATCCAGGCGTTCAAGGCTCAGTCTCCAGCATAGCATTCCTGGAGGTGGTGGGATCTTACATCACAGGTCTCTCTGTGCCCACATAGCCCCCCTCCACAGGCCTAATGCAACGGGACAACTGTCATAACTTAAACATCCAAAACTGTAGGACAACATAAACCTATTCCGTTTATAAATTTATAACCTTGGGCATTTTATTTTAGTGATAGACATATAGATATGTAGTTAACTAGCACAATTTACTAGGTAGGTTTCTGTTTAAATTACTGTCTTTATGACAAAAAACTGGGTTTTAATCTAGAACAGAAGTAATCCATGATTATCAAACAGTGGGAAAGATCCAACAATAAAGTTATTTAAAAACAAAAAACACAGACTATACATGTATTCCTACACTGGCCACCACCATGTACAAGTATTTTTCATTTATTCTGAAAATAAAGGGCTTTGTCACTAGCCAAGGAGAAAGGAACTTATATTTATGTGGTCATGCCGGGCGATGAGTGTTTAAAACATGGTTCTCCGCATGAAGATCTACTGATCCACAGCCAAACAAACACCAGACAGAAGCACCCTTACAAGCCAGCTTCAAGTGTGTGGCTGCGCCAGTGGGAGGTCAGCCCCAAGCTACACCTAGCACAACACAAAGGCGGAGTCAGGCTTCTATATGCAGACTTTGGCTCTGATAACTGTGATAAGGTGATGGGCAGTACAATGGACACGATGAAATTCTTGAAAAATTAAATATCCTTTTTATTCTCTGCTCTGTGGATAAATGGTGGGAAGAGGTCACAGTGTAGTGTCCTAAACCCAACAGGCTGATTTGAGTCCCTCAGCCTTGGAGGCTGCCTTCTGTCAGGAGTAGAATCTCTGCCCTCCCTTTCCACAACACTCCAATGCCGTCAGCTGGCCTAGTCTTAGCTATAGAGAAAAGTAACATGTTCAGTATTTAGCTCTCAGAACGGACACGCTGTGTTCAGCTTCTCTCAAACTGTGCCAGGACAGGCAAATCCCTATGGGTCATCTTGAGGCTGCCATACTGCCCTATGGCAGAATTCTTTTAGTGTCAATGTGTATACAGCTGGGGCCAGTGAGAGTACACTCTGATCCAGGAAGCTCATATGCATAATGACATACTGGCCTGTTTAACATTTCATCTCGGAATGACTGCAGCTTATATCCTGGCCATCTTCGACAGTTCACAGCATTTATTTCCTTTTCAGTTTGCTTCGAAGGATAACAGTGCACTGACAAGATCATAAAGTAAAGATGCTTGCTGCCAAGACTGACCACTCGACTTCAAGCCCTGGGAGCTGCATGGTGGAAGAAGAGAACCAACTCCTGAAAGTTGTCCTCTTATACACACATGCCCCAAAATTTTTCTTTAAAAAAACCTAAGTAACATAAAAAAAAATCACTTATTTAGTTTCAGAGGGCATGTTCAAGCCAGATATGAGTCCCACTGCTGAAAAGAGGAAATAAAAACTGGCTCCCACCCCTAACCAAGGTCTCTGCAACTGTAATCCCTATGCAAAGGAAAAATTTTCTCTAATAGAGTCTCACTGGGTTTATTAATCACACTTCAAGGTAGACAGTATAGACCATATGCCCAGCAGACGATAGTTCACACAAAATGAACTCAATGGTATTTTTTGTTTCAAATTGCTTTGTTGGAACTTTTGTTGTTGTTTTTTTTCTTTTTTTTTTTTTTTTGTCTTTTTGCTCTTTTGCTTGTACATTTTATTTGGTTTTGAGATAGGGTCTCTGTGCAGTCCTGGCCATTCTGGAACTCACCATATAGACCAGGCTGGTTTCAAACTCAAGAGATCCTCCTGCCACTGTCTCCTGAGTGCTGAAGTTAAAAGTCATTCGCCACCACTCCTAGCCTTTTGTTTCTGCTTCTTTTCTCCCAACTCCGTGTGTTTCTTAATTTTGTTTGTTTTTTGTTTAGAGAGAGAGAAAGTGAGGATGAGGAGCCCAGTGGTGGGAGGTTCTGCGAGGGGCCAGGTGAGGGGAAAAGTGAGCAGAAAATATTGTCTAAAAACAATGCATTCCAAAATATTTTTTTTTTAAAAAAAATAAGGATCCTCAGCAAATTTGTGAGATAAGGCCACTATAAAATCCTTGGGTGGGCTGGAGAGATGGCTCAGAGGTTAAGAGCACTGACTGTTCTTCCAGAGGTCCTGAGTTCAATTCCCAGCAACCACATGGTGGCTTACAGCCATCTATAATGAGATCTGGTGCCCTCTTCTGGCATGCAAGCATACATGGAAGGAATGTTGTATACATAATAAATAAATCAATCTTTAAAAAAATAAAAAATAAAAAAATAAAATCATTGGGTGACTTAATGTTAACAGGTAACAAACAAACAAACAGAAAAACCAAACAGGTAAAGTGTTGAGGACACATAGAAGAGAACAGACTCAATCTGTGAGGCTCCTGTAGCTTAAGGCCAAGTCAAGTGAGGACATGAGGGACCCGGGCACAACATAAATCATTATTTTCAAAGTAAGGTGCTTCCCTTACTGAAGACAGACTTGTTCACTCCATCTCCTGCATCAGGCATGACAAAAAGACCAGACTATAGATCCCTCCCCAAAGGCAATTTCACAACTGTGTGCGTCACAGGCACTATGCCTAGAATGCTTCTCCAGTTCCAGACTGGAACACTGGGCTTCACTCCAACCTCTTCTGAAGTGGGTGCACCTGCCTCCCCCTCCACTCTGCTCAGCCCATGCAGCACATCCAGCCTGCATCCACTCCTGCCTGACACTGTCTCTGAGACACAAGCAGGCAGACCAGTCTTGAGAAGCAACATCATGAGCTAGCTCTCTGTGCATCATCAGCGAGGACCACAGTGATTTGTGCATGCACTCACTGGATGATAGAGGCTCCAAATGAAGAGGGGAGAGAAAGGTGGAGGGAGAGGATGCTGAAGTTGCCACCTAACTAACAGGTGCACTGCAGAGTACATGAGGGTCCTGAGAGGAAACTACTCTGGATGTACTTAATTAATTCTGCATAGAAAAGACATGAGCTTAGGTGGTGTTTATAACCTATTGGTAGAGCTGACTCTTTAGAAATAATCTTAATAATTTCCTTTTAATTAAGAATACATTATTTCATACTACAAATAATGAAACAATCACTTGTGGTTACTGGAAAGCCTGAAGAAAATGTGCTGCACATTAGAACAAGTCTTTCATTAAAGCACACATAGGCTGTCCACCCCAGAACAAACCTGCAACACTTTGCCATCTTCAAAACTTCCAATTTAAAGAAGCTTCCACCCCAACATTACTAATTAGTACAAAAAGAGAACTTTATTTTTACATTTCTCTCTTTTTTTTTTTGAGAATCTAACACTAGTTCATTTGTTTATATGCTACTGGGCAATTAAAATTCTTAAAACAGGGATATAATCTGTGGTCACTTCTATGAAGGTCACTTCTCACTTAGGACTTTTCAGTTTGATACAGGACTTTTGAACTTCCCATTAAATAAGAAATCTGGGAACTGCAGTACCACTGCCCCCAAACAGTAACTGCTCTTCATAAGAATTTCCGAAATTCACAGCAGCTCCCTCCCTATTGCTCTCTAAGCCACAGACCTGACAACACAGGGCAGCAGCCCCACCACCTATCCTCCCTCGGCAGTGCTCACCTTCTAGGTGGCCTGGGTCCTCTAAGTACCCCTTTCTCCTTCAGACTGCTGCCCTGGGCGGCAGAGTGGCCAACCCAGAATAGTGCCACAGCCTCCTCACAGTGGACGGAGCTATTCTCATGACCCTCCAGTCCCGGGCTCATTACTCTAGAGGAGTGAGGTAGTTTCTCTCTGAGAAGAACGGCACAGGTTAGGAGATGGCAATGAGGGGCCTTATCTTAGCCTCAAGACTTCTTCAAACAGCTGCTTCAGATGGTAGACTGAAGAAGCGTCAGCAGGCGCTTTCTCACCTATCAACCTGCAATCAGATTTGAAACTTGGCATACCTTTTTGTTTTTTTTAAGAGAAAAAGATGCTAACTCTTGTATAATGAAGAAGGGTAAGAAGCACAACAAATGTGAACAAGATGTCTGGAGCTGCTCTCCATCAGAGACTGTTTGTCCAAAGGATCTAGTTTTAAGTGTGCACACTCAGTGCACGTACCTATTCTACCCATTTTTCCTTATGGTTGAACTAGTCCAGAAACAAAAAACAATAAAACTTAAAGTGAACGCCTGCTTCAACAATTCCTCACTCAGCCACAGGGGAAAAGCTGCCTCTTCAGGGAAGACCCGACTGACCATGATTTAAAGGACAAGGCAGACTTTCCACCCCGTCTGTGGTCACACACACACACACACACACACACACACACACACACACACACGTCTCACATATCATTCCAATAACCTCTGGGGGAGACAAAAACTGACAGGGAGGTTGGTGAATCAAGCCTGGGGGTGGTTAATACTCCTGGGGGCTTCAAGGCTGGCAGAGCCCTCTTCTCTCCCCAGTCCCCAGAACCACCACACAGGTGGGCCTGGTCACACCTGCGTACAGCAGAGACCTGAATGCAAGGATTCAAGAGGACACAGGCATGGCTGCCAGGAACGGAACACTCAAGCAGGACGAGAGATGCCTGGCCAACCAAAAAGAGAAAGGCGAAAGGCTCTGGCCACGGCCAGGGTCTGGGATGCCTCTGGGCAAGGGCAAGAAGCATCTGCTGCTGGCTGAAGGACAGGCAGTCCACAGCCATTTCAAGGCAGCCTTGCCATGGACACCTGAGGAGCGCAGTACCAGACCGTGACGGTACACTGTATGTAGTTCACCTGGGCGTGACGGTACACTGTATGTAGTTCACCTGGGCGTGACGGTACACTGTATGTAGTTCACCTGGGTGTGACGGACGGTTGTAGCAGATCAACACCCAGGCAGATACCAGGCCAAACTCGGTAAAACAAACAGGGAAAGTGCTGGAAAATATTACAAAGTGCTTTGTAAAATAAAAATATTTGTCTGGAATTGAGAGTGGAAAGAAATAACCAACGGCATAGGAAGTATTGTAGAGATTAATGCACTCAAGCACCAGTGCTGGGTTCGAGTCCCGGTACAATACCAAAGGGGGAAGAAAAAACGAAACAAGGAGAAAGCGGCAAGCCAGGAGCCTAGGAAGGGTGACAGCAGGGCAGTCTCTAGCTGGAACAGAGAGTTCACATGGGCCTGGGCCTGTGCTTGCTTCCATTCGGCCCACCCACAGTTTCTGGGGCAAACAAATTCTTGGCTGAGCAGGTATGTGTGGGAGGCCTGACTATTTTCCAGCATTAGAGCTTTGCCCAGAACTACTTAATCAGGATTTTTTCAAGGTCACATATTAAAAGCCGATGTTACAGCCTTACAAAACAAACAACTCTGGAGTCCAGGGGGCAGGAGAGCAGGCAGCACGAGAAAGGGAAGGCTGAAGTGACCATTCACACGTGATCTAGCTTTCTATCCACCCAGATAACAGAGAAGCAGGCAAACACAGACATAGAAAAAAATCTCTCTCTCTCAGACAGAATTCAAACCCTCCTAACTAGGCTGACATAACTTGGCCCTCACTACTACCATCAACACAGCTCTCGTACAGAGGCAAACAGAAGGCGGTGATTTGCCAGGGACACACTAGGTTCCACAGCCCTATGGGCCCTGCTATCCTGCCCCTCGATAAGACAAATTGTAACAAAAGCCCTTTTCCAGTTATAGTACATTTAATTAATTTCCCCAGTGCCATGGTTTTTCTTAGTGTAGTATCGTCACAGCTGGTCTCTCCCTTGAAGTGCAGATAGGACAATACCATCCTCAATGCTTTAAAAAGCCATGTTTTGGAGGTTGGAAAGATCCCAAGGCTTCACCCACCATTCACCATCGCACTACCTGGTTAGAAGCCACTCTAGCCAAAGCTTTGATCCTATTAACAGTACAGCGTACAAGCTTCTGAAAGGGCTTTGCGGTTATTGATTGCAGCCAGAGTTTTGCTGTTATCTTTTAATACACCTTGACGATAAGAACATCAGGTGGTTTCCAGGATTCACCTGTCCAGTTCTAGCTTGTTCCCTAGCGGGTGCCTGGAACTCTCCAGGATCTAACACAGAAGTAGGCACTCTAGGTTGCTCACGTGGGCAAACACATGAACGAATGAACAAACAGAAGGCTATTAATTCTTAGAGGCTGAGTTGAGGGCACTGGTGACGCACGTGAATCAACAGGCAGCCAACTTGGGCACAGTTATCACTCTAAAGGCCTACATCTGAACAAGAAAAAAAATAAGTTGGGGATTAACTCTACAGACACCTTAGGCATGTTTAATAAGTATAAGAGTGTTAAGGGGGGCTTATTAACAATAGATTTTTGTTGTTGTTGTTTTTTTTTCCGAGACGGGGTTTCTCTGTAGCTTTGGAGCCTGTCCTGGAACTAGCTCTTGTAGGCCAGGCTGGCTTCAAACTTACAGAGATCCACCTGCCTCTGCCTCCCCAGGGCTGGGATTAAAGGCATGCGCCGCCACCACCACCTGGCTTACAACAGATTTTTAAAATACACAGCTGTTTTTAACAAAGACAGCAACTGGAGCCGGGCGGTGGTGGTGCACACTTTTAATCCAAGCACTCAGGAGGCAGAGGCGGACAGATCTCTGTGAGTTCAAAGCCAGCCCGGTCTACAAGAGCTAGCTCCAGGATAGGCTCCAAAGCTACGAAGAAACCCTGCCTTGAAAAACCAAGAGGAAAAAAAAAAAAAGACAGAAACTGGGTTAGTATATACACTCTTTTCCTATGAAATCATACTCTCTCCAATGGTATCAAGCCTTAGGGTGCCATCTTTTCTGTATATCCATCCCCACATCTGAATCTTTGAGTCCACAAAGACCTCTTTACCTCCTCTTTCAGGAGACTTTCTCTGATTTTCCAGATACAAAGAATCACTCTTCTTGCTTGTAGTAGTGGTCAAAAGAACTTGGCTCAGAGCTGAAGAGATGGCTCAGCAGTCAAGAGCACTGGCTTCTCTTCCAGAGGACCTGTGTTAAATTCTCAACCAGCACATGGTGGTGGCTCACAACCATCTCTAGTGGTATCTGCTGCCCTCTTCTGGCACAAAGGCATCCAGGCTGACAAAACATTCACACATAAAATAAATCTAAAATAAAGGAGCTGGGGAGATGCTCATGAAGTATTTCCAAGATATTAAGACCTCGGTTTCTAAATGTCCAAATGTATTCGATATTTGAAAGCTGTAGTTTAAACTCTGCAATCATTGATGAACAAGCTTTCCAAGCTTGCAGGCTGTTATGCACCGATGTGACCAACGTCAGTCAGTCCACCCCACGGCATCCAGGAGGCTGCTCTCAAGGCCTGGCACATACAGGGGAACTCTTACTGGACGCAACATGCCATTGAGACATCTTTGTGGATTTTCTGTTTTGAGGACAGGCTCTCACTCTATTCCTCAGTCTGGCCTGGAACTCATTATGTAGCCCAAGCTGGTCTTGCCCAGTGGTGAGCCTTCTCGCTCAGCCTTTCAACTGCCCTGATTACAGGCTTAAGCGGCCAGATCTAGCCCAGTGTCCGAGAACACCTGTGTTTGCCTGTATGCGACCCACTCTCCTGAACTTAAGGGAAGCCTACATGTGCTAAGTCATTCGTGAAAGTGGACTTGCAGGTGACACCAGGTGGGGTCCAGAGGCATCTATGAGGAATCACTGCACTTAAAAGACCTTTGGGATAGTAGCCTATCTGAGAAGGGCCAAATATTTACTCTAAGAATGGGACATTTCCTGTGTGCCTAGGTGTGATAACCGATGTCAGCAAATCCTCCCTCAGTTTAGTTACAAGGTTACAGCTTGAAAAAAGATCTCCTTACCTTAGACTGAATGGGTTGGGAACCAAAATGCAAAAAACCTGCACATATTATTTAAAATAAAAAAAACCCTATTACTACCTTCAGTGAAAAAAAGCTTTTAAACTAAACTATTACACATTTAAAACAGAGTATGAAGCTTTGCTCAACACAGGGGCTGGTGTGAATACAGCTATCACACAGTTAACAGCATCTAACTCATGGTTCTGTATTTGGGGGACAGGTTGGGTTCAGCCCCTGCTTCACAAACCATTCTTTACTTCTTTAACTGTTACAGCCCTGCAGTAAGTAAACACTACAAAGGTAAACAAAACCAAACCTATACTATAAAACATGGCTTTGTTTCAGAAGTAGACTCTCCTGGAAGATTTAGGCTACCAGGGTTCACCACCAACTGTAATATCTGAAAAATTCCTCAGCATTTCCCAAACACTTGGCCTATATGTTAGCTGCTGGGGACCAGGGCAGGTAGATCTAACTGTTCAGATGGAAGAAAGGCTGATTTGGAGCGTAGCTCCACGGGGATCCCCTTTGGAAAGAGAGAATGTAGCATCCGGTTTCTGTGGTTTGATAACAACGTCCTCAGCTCAAACACAGAAGACCCTTTGACCAAGAAACAGCTGTCTTCTGTGTCGGGGGGAAGGTGATGTCCGCAGCTCACCTTGATCAAACTGAAAATGCCTAGCAGTCCCCTAGAATATCTGAATGCCTAATAAACACAACAACTGCTTTGAAAACATCATTACAAAAGCAAGATGAATTCCCTTTCGCCTTTAGTAACCCTTCCTCTTCTCACCAAGTATGGAACCTTAAACATCTTAGTAAAGATGAAGATGAGTAAAATCAATTTAAAACAGAACATGCTTTT
The DNA here is from genome assembly GCA_004026605.1 of Ondatra zibethicus. Classification (NCBI taxonomy): domain Eukaryota; kingdom Metazoa; phylum Chordata; class Mammalia; order Rodentia; family Cricetidae; genus Ondatra; species Ondatra zibethicus. The sequence continues at coordinate 64,535 of PVIU01002811.1, forward strand.
GTTACGAACCTCAAAAGTCCCTCCACTCTACCACCTCAAACTTCGTTTAATTCGTCTGTTCAGTTTTCACATCTAAACCTAAACTTCCTGAGGATATAGGATAAACCATCTAGCCTCTCTTGTTCCAGGGCCTGAAGAGGTTGCAGTAAAGGGAAGTTTACACAGCATTTGCCATTTAAGCAAGACACGCATGCTCTGCAAACAACAACCAGGGTCCCTTGTGCAGCCACAAAAGACAATACCTGCACTGCAGGATAATTCTGAACTCTGAAAGTTAAAACATTTTAGGTTACACTTGGGTGGGCATGGATTGTTGAGAGGGATCAGAAAACAACAACTGGGTTTATCAATCAAGCCCAGCAGACACAGTAAAAATACCTCTAAGGGCAGGGCAGTGGCGGTGCACGCCTTTAATCCCAGCACTTGGGAGGCAGAGGCAGGTGGGTCTGTGAGTTCCAGACCAGTCCAGTCTACAAGAGCTATATTTCTAGACTGTAACATAGAAATACCCTGTCTCTACAAACCAAAAACACTGAGGGTATACGAACCTTTACAAGTAGCTACACTGAAGCTGGGGAAACGGCACTTGTGGCTCCCAAGCGCAGACACAGCTCTAGGGTCTGATACCTTTAGCCTCAGGGACACACATACTCATGGTCACAGACCTACCTCCCACGCTGTGAAAAATAAACCTTTCACAAACATCTGTGTGAGTGAGGAGTTATGAGCCATTTCACACTGAAAACTTTAATTTATAAGAATATTCAGTGACTGGCCAAGCGGTGGTGGCGTACAACTTTAATCCCAGAACTCAGGAAGCAGAAGCAGGAAGAGCTCTGTGAGTTCGAGGCCAGCCTGGTCTACAAGAGCTAGTTCCAGGACAGTCCTCGAAGCTACAGAGAAACCCTGTCTTGAACTGACACTAGGGGAAAGTCTCTCAAAGGGCACAGCAGACCAGCAGATGTCAACTCCCAACATGATCAGGCTTTGTGGCTTCTGAAAATATATTTTTCAAAATGGCTCTTATTTCTTCTTGAAGCAGCACAACCTCAGGACTTACAGTTTCAATTTTCTTCTAGTGACTATAACCTCACAATATGCTGTGTACGTGTGCACGTGTGAGGATGTGTGTGCATGTCTGAGTGTGTGCATGTCTGTGAATGCGTGCACATGCATTTCATGGTTTACTGAAAATACACTATGCACTGGGAAAAATTTTATTTAAAAATCTTTGAAAAGTTTCTCTCAAATAGTCATTATCATTTCCATTTTCCAGATTATACAAACAGAAGTTCAGAAAGGTCTATGTGTGGCCAAAACCACACACTTAGCCAATAGCAGGGTTTCCGAGCCAATGCCCTTAAGAATAAACCTAGCAACTGTTGGAAAGCATTTTAATACAGGACTCTGTGCTGACTCTCATGGGGACCAAGAGGCACCTATCTTGTCAACTTTAACATATGCATGTACAGGGCAGAGCAGTAGAGCATGCAAGGAAAGTCCAGAAGTGCTGAACATGTTCAGAGAATGAAACCATGTGTTCCTTTTGTTGTTTTGTTTTGAGAGAGGGTCTTGGGTAGCCCACGCTGGATCTCCAACCCACTATGAGGCTGAGAATGGCTTTTAACCCTGATCCTCCAGCCTCCACTCTCTGGATGCAGGCATTACAGGTGCATGTGAGGCACCATGCTTTTGGAGAGGGGTGGAGTGGAAGTAGGAGCGAGATAATTATCATGGAGAGGGCACTCAGCTGCAACCTGACTTTGGACAGGAGAGGCTACACTTGAGAGAGGACGGGAGGCTGACCTTGTATGGGAGCAGGCTAGTGAGTGACTTTCAGTAAGACCTAGATTCCTAATAAAAGTCTCAAACATTTCTTTCTAGCCGACACTCAACCTGGAAGCAATCAATAAATATTTACTGATTGAGAAAGAATGGGGAGGGGGGAAAAGAATGAAATTCAGCATAGTCTGTAGAATATTCAAATACAAACAAATGGAATCTAGTCACCTGGACATTCGAGACAGGGCTTTGGAGATGGCCTCAAACTCACAGAGATCCGCCTGCGTCTGCTTCCGAGTGCTGGGATTAAAGGCCTGTGCCACCACCGCCCAGCCATTACAGAGATCTTAAATATACCTTCGTAATAATAAAAAGGCAACATGAAGAAAAGGTAGCAAAGAGGAGCGTTCCACATGCTGCACAGAAGGGGTGGAGATGGGAATGGAGGCCTGGCATCCTTAGCGTTGTAAGGAAATGTTGGATCTGCTTCCAACAGAGAATGTTTCCCTAGCAGATGTGTTAGTAGAGAAATACAAGACAGCTGCGATCAAGCCTGAAGCAACAAAAACCTGTTTCCTCCCTTCCTTCTTGTCCCTTTGACAAGACAGCCTGTCACGGTGAGACTTTTAACAGCGTCATCCTGGTGACAAACATCTGGTAAGTGTTTAAGGAGGGGGCAGAGAAGGAGTGGAATTAAAGGCAAACTGGTAGGCAGAAGTGGAGACAGTGAGGTGCCATCTGCTGGCCAAAAGGAGAAAGGACCAGGAGATTTGAGAGGGACACTTTCAGAACAAGGCATCAAATGTAATACAAGAAACCAGCTAGCTTTTCAATCACTAAGAAACAGATTGCGCACTCCGAAACCTTTTTCTCCTGCACACCTTAGCTCACAATGTCTACACATCCCATGGTGATGACCGCCCACCTCACTACCAACTACAGAGACACCAGCCAGCACTCTGCTAGGAGTTTCGGCTGTAGTACACCTACTGAAACTACCATGTCCCAACTATGTCTCTATTAATTCAGGCAGAACCAGGAGATGTCCTTGTCTAAAAGCAGCATTTAAGTTCTAAGTAAACATGAGACAGGAAAAGACTGCAGTATACAAAGAATGGCCTTTACAACCCAAATTTTGCAACTTCATTGAGCTACAAAAAAAAAATCCATTATTTTATTATCTACAAATAAGACAGTACACATGACCAATTTCTGGTTCCAAGGTCAAGTACTGAAGCTGACAGGAGTCAAAGCTCTATAGCTGGGAATGACTCTCAACCACGTGCTGAGAAGATGCTGGCAAAGGAGAGGTGTTTACCCACACACCTCTGAGAAACCGGTGATACAGGGGGTCTATTTTCTCCTCTTTATTCTCTCTCTCTCTCTCTCTCTCTCTCTCTCTCACACACACACACACACACACACACACACCAAGCACACCATTGCTCTGCTCCCACTTAAGATATTTCAACTTCACGGGTGGTGTCTTCTAGTATCTCTGTTTTTGGCCCATGCCATTTCAAGCACCATGAGGCCAAGTCCCCAGTGGGCATCACTTTGTTTTCGAGCTACAGCCCACTGAAGGAAGCTCATAACTCATACTTAGGGACCAGCTCGTTCACAACACTAATCTCTACAAGCATTAAACACCCACCGCAACTCAGTGTTCCTGTCTCCGCTGCTCTGTCTGGTGGTTTCTGAAACAAACTGAAATTAGAGAACAATGGTGCTAAAACAGTGCTTTACTTTGATTATTTATGATTTTCAACACATGATGTGTCCTAGTTACAAAATGAAACCACTTTTTCATAGAGAAAACGATGCCTTTCAGGTTATGTGATGGTAACTATTCTAATTCTTTTGCTGTTTTGATATATATATTTTTTCTTTTTTGAGACACGTTCTCTCTCTATAGTCCTAGCAGTCTTGGAACTCTCTATGTAGACCAAGCTGGCCACAAATTCAGAGATTTTCCTGCCTCTGTCTCCCCAATGCTAGAATTAAAGGCATGTGCAACTACATCTGGCCTATGCTGATTTTTTTAAAAAATCTATTTACACAGTGTTCTGTCTGTCTGTATGCTTGCTGGCCAGAAGAGGGCACCAGATCTCATTACAGTTGGTTGTGAGCCACCATATGGTTGCTAGGAACTGAACTCAGGACCTCTGGAAGAGCAGTCAGTGCTCTTAACCTCTGAGCCATCTCTCCAGCCCCCTATGCTGATTTAAAATATATATATATATATTTATGGGAATTTAGTACTGTAGTAGTATAAGTGGGGCAGTCAGGACCACACAGAATTTTGCCTTCTATTTATATATTAAAAACATCTAAGAATCTGTTAGCTGGGCGGAGGCAGAGGCAGGGAGATCTCTGGGAGTCTGAGGTAAGCCTGATCTACAGAGTGAGTTCCAGGTCAGCCAGAGCTACCTCAATGTAACCTTGTTTCAAGAAACAGAATTTGTGAGCTTATGGTGGTTTGTGCCTATAATCACAGCACTTGAGAGGCTGGGACAGGAAGGCTTCCCTAAATCTGAGACCAGTCTGGGCTAAAGTTCCACGGGGCCTGGACTACAGATTCAGTCTCTGTCTCAAACACAGTAAGGACTCTGAGTCAGGCGTGCTGGCGTCCATCTGTAGCTCCAGCACTCGGGCAGCTGGAGCAGGACTGCAAAGCTGAGGCTAGCCTGGGCTGTAGAACCAGGACCTGTCTAAGAAAACTTTTTTCAAGAGCAAATAGTCCACAGCATAGTGTATCCACATTCACAGAAGACCTAGCAAGGAGGAAGGGAAGACAGACTCCAGCTCACTTTACAGAGAAAATGCACATCTCACAGGGGGATGTGAACACTGACCCCAGAATTCTCTTGAATGACTTAATGGGCATTTCCATCGACACATATTTAGGACAGAGATCACTCTGCAGGAGACGACCATGATGGAGTACAGAGTGGTAGCTGGTCAGAAAGACCTAATGTTTGTGCAGTCTCTCCCAATGTAGCACAGGCTGGCATTGAGTTCAAAATCCTCTTGCCTCGGGAGTACAGATGTGGGCCATGACTGGGAAGACCTGAACTGACACACTCACCACTGGCAACTTGGAAGGTCCTTTCTCTGTAGGTTTCCTCAGTCTGCTGTTCCTATCAGATTCACACACGAAACCCCACTATAGCGAATGAGAGGAGATTCTAGACAGTATCTCTTAGACAGCTTTCAAATCACTAGCCCTAGTCAATCATGCATCCACCAGTGGAGACTGGGTCCCGCTCTGGGCTTCACCAAACCCATCTGTGTTTTTAGGTTTTTGCATTTATCATCAGAGTTAAATGGCGGCATATTCCTGCACTTGACTCCTCCAAGTCTGTTGAGGGCAATCCTTGGAAAAACAGCATCCAGTATACCATATAGCCTCAGTGCTATGTTGCTTGCCCCAAATTTCTTCTTGCATTAGAACCTGGTCCTAATTCCAATCCTTGTTGGTTTCTGGCCACACTTGCAGGTATCACACTTGTTAGTTAACTCTGCATACCACACACTTAACAGTGTTCACCATGTGCTTCCATCCACCCACTTTCAATTAGGGATCCTTGAGGGATGCTCCCCCAATTCAACAGTTTGAAGGCCCTTTCACTGAGATGCAGTTCTGCAAGGTGGCATGGATGGCTCTCAGATAAATAACAACCACCTCCCAACTGAGATGGCCACCCCTGGATGCTCCGAAAGTCAGCGAACACTTGTTGAGTTACCTAAGATGTGTTTTTATGGAGCAGGAGCATCTGAGTTCCCTCCACAAATGCAGCAGGCACTGCAGACCAGGAGGCCACATACAAACCACAATCAACACGGAACTTTGATTGATTTTGGCACCACTTCCAGATGCAAGGGGAAAGGGGGGCAAGAATCACAGTCCAGCAGCCGGTCCCTCCATCTCCTTTCTGCACCTATGCTCTCTTCCAATAAGTGCTATGAATTTAAGATGGGCAGGTTTTCAAGTAGCAGGAAGGGTTCTGGAGTTTGTTCTTTGGACAGTAGTCACCTGCTCTCCTTTTCAGGAAGAAAACAAACCACTGCAGACATGGGGTCAGCCATGGATAGTTACACCAAATTGGTTGGTCTCTAAAAACCATTAATAAGCTTCATTCTTGTTCTCTGCTTCCTGACTGTGGATGCGGTGTAGATATGGTGTGGCCGGCCGCCTCAAATTCCTGCTGTCCTAACTTCCCCATCATGATGGGCTATGCCCTTGAACTGGGAAGTAAAATAAAACCTCTCTTTAAAAACAAAAAGATCCCAGTCACCTGTACCAAGTGTGGTGACTGATACTGCTTGCCTCACTTGCTGGAGAGGTACACAGGAAGGCACAGAGACCAGCATACAGTATGGCCTGTCTAAAGGGGAAGTCACTTCACCACGTGGACATCACATGGTTTTCCAGAACAAGGAGCTGCTCATGCTCCTAGCACCAGAGGCTCGGCCAGGGGAGGAACTCAATGTAACCAAGTAGTTGTCTGTGGCCCTCTCTCTCGACTCCAGTTGTAAACAGATAATACAACTCTTTTTTAAATATCCTCACACAGCATCAAAAAACAAACAAGTTTCTGTCTCCGAAGGAGCCTTAAAAATGTAGGACCTTCATGTATCATCCTGAGGGCACTGATGAAAAAAGTAGGTGACAGTGAATTCCTTATTATGAGATGACCCTCAGAGCCAAAAGGAAGACTCTGCATTTTTTAGAAATAAGACAGTCTCATCTTCTGTATGCTTGACTTCATTTAAACTCACCAGCAGAGTCTCACAAGACATTGATTACTACTGTCTGGCTGTCAGATCTTCTATGGTTTCCTTCCTGGTTTTTGAGAGTCTCAGCAGCTAGCCCAACTGCTCTCTGACTTCTGCTCCCTCTGCCTTCTGCTCCCTCTGCCTTGGACTCGGAGTACTGAACCTGCAAGGCATGTACCACCATGTCTGCCTTCAAGTCTTCTCTTCTTAACTCTGAAGGGAAATGAGGCTGCAACAGACACCAGACTTGGAAAACTGTGCCCCAGAGTTTCTCAAAACAGGAATTTTTCTCATTTAAGACATACAAACACAGGGCATTTTCATTCTTCAGGGATGGTTGGGAGACTGGATCCAGGGTCAGTTTCTGAGTCAACTGATGGATACGGCACCGTGAAAGGCAGACAAGTGCCAGAAAGTATTGTTTCTGACACAGCATTATATACTGTTTCACAGGAGACTGAGCTTCGTAAAAATGAAGGAAAAAATGCCTGAGATGAACACACAAGATAAATCAAGTCAGGCAGTACTTTAACTATAAATATAACAGAAAAGGTACCTATCTTAACAACAGAATGATTCAATTTCACATACCAATTTATAAGCAAGGGTTTACTATCATCCCCATAAAGGAAGAAAAAACAAAATTAAAGCATAATATGGAGCCTTCAGATGTCAACACTCGAGTTCAGACTTGTAACTATGATAACCAGACACTTCCTGCAACCAATGAGAATGCACAGGCTCCAGGCAGCCATTGCCTACAATCTATGGAAAGACTGTGGTGCTGTCTCGCCGGCCGTCAGTCTTTCACTGCTTCAGAGACACTCATGCTCTCGTGACATCTCTCTCCGTGGAAGCTTCTCATTTTTAACTGTGCAAAGGAATTTCTCCAAAGAGTCAGGCGTGTTTCTGGCTTTTCTCAAGGCCTCAAAGACACCTCTGACTCCTTTTATCAGAGTCAAAACATGGTAGAAATTCAACATGAACTTTCGTTCTTATCCATCAGTCTGGAGACAACACGGACAGAGTCTTTACAACGCAGGGATTCCCTCTAGCAATCATTACTAGGAATGGCCCGACTTAACACTGCAAGTGTTTGAACTTTGGAAAGTAATTTATTCAACCTTTGTACAGGCAATGAGGTGGGATGAAATGATCTCAAAAAGCTATTCAAGGATCAAAGTTCTGCTTTATGAAATAAACACGAATTACAAGGACCATCTGAGACTATGGATTAGCAAATAAAAACAAACAGCACCTACCCAAAGCCCCAAGATGCTAGGTTCAAAGTCTTACATTTCCAGAAACTCAATCTACTTAATAGCAGTGCCCAAGATCACGATTAACTGCTCGTCTCAAGACTCCATAAAATAACTCCTGTTATACTTTGGATGTGAAATCTCTCCCACAGGCTCATGTGTCTCATCAGTTTAGGGAAGTCTGGGACCTTCTGAGATGTCCAGATATTAGCAGGGAGCCTCAGGCTCCCACTGCCAAGCAGCTACCAATGGCTGGTGGGTCCCTGCTCCTCAAGCGCCACGCCAGGGAAGTTATGTCAGTCACAGCAAGGAAAAAGAAATACAGCCTAAGGACATTAGGGACTTTGCTGTTGCTTTGTTCCCAGAGAACATTTTACCTTAGCCTAGACTGCCTCAAACGTGATTCTTCTGCCTCAGTTTTCCAAGTGATGGCATTACAGGTTTGCCTCATCCCCACAAAGTTTTTGATGTTTGATTTAAAAAAAAAATTCAATGTCTAGTTTTTTTTAGTAAGTTTCAAAAATTGGATCAAAGTTAAAACTAACTTCCAACTTTGCAGTCTTTTCAAAATCCTAAGTGTGCACTGCTAATTTACAGGAGAGGTATCACAGCATAGTATTCCAAATGGATATATAGTAAGTAAACAGGCCAGCAAGATGGCTCAGTGAGTAAGGGCCCCTGACTCTGACTGCCATGCAACCCTGGTGACCCGAGTTCCATCCTTGGAAGTCACATAAAGGTGAAGCCACTCCACGACGTCATTCCCTGACCCCCACACACGTGGCACACACGTACGCACATGCACCCACATCCGACCAAACTTCCAAACTCACTTGCCATGCTTTCCTCTCCTCTGCACACTCTGCACTAGGCGAGTACAATTAAGTTCCACTCTGAGAGGACAGAAATGGACAAACTTGGAAAGGTCACTTGGACACCACCAGATGGAGCCTTGGCAGCAGATCAAGAGCCCCCTCTCCACTGCAGGCTTCACTGCCAACTACCTGTCTTCATTCCCCACAACCACTGAGTCCCACCTGCCCTCCCCACATCAGCTGACAGCAGCCCCACCCCCTGGCAGCCATGTCAGGCCCATTCTCCTTCCTCTACCCTTCACAGAAATAATGCTGACAATGTAACTAGCACTTCTAGCTTTGTGTCAGAGGCCCTAAGCTCTGTATTTCCATGGTGAGTGTTCTGGAGCCACTGCCATGTAGGGAGAACTAACAGGGAAAAAGATCTTTCAAGTTTTCTTGAAAATCACTTCTATAGAGACAAAACAAAACAGTTCAGAAGTCTCTCTCTTTAAACTACTCTTTCCACAGAAATTTCATAATTATCAAATGACAACTAAAAAGGTACTGGAAATTAAAGGAATGGTGCGGGTTTCTTTGAAACTAAGAACACGGTTTTCTGATAACGATTATTGACTAAAATGCAGTTAACTTGTTTGTCACTTTCAAAAAGCCACAGATGAATTTCTCTGAAAAGCCAACGTCTTTCTTTAAAAGAAAAAAAAAATCCACAAAACTGGGACTCTGCCAAATGAGAAAGTTACAAAACCATGGGCCACAGGCCATCAGATGGCACCGCCCAAAGGTGAAGACAAAACTTCTGGGCTGTGAAACTGGAGAGGCTGCCACACTGACTAGAGTATGGCTAGACCTGGGAAGTGTCTGACACCTTTCCTGGCTTTTCTTTAAGCTCTGTCTCCTGACCCAACTCAAGAGGACGAGGATGACACTGCAAATACGATCGAGTTGAACCTGCCTAGCAAATGAACTGATGTGAGTCAGGACTGGGTTTGGCTGGGCAAGAGAGGAAACCCAAAGTCTGGTTAGCTCTGAGAGCTTTTCTCCCTCAGATTGTAGGAACCCAGGATGGCCTCGCATGCTGTGGCCAAACCTAAAACAGTGACACCCACACATTCAAGGCAGAACAGAAAAGGGACACAAGATAAAGCAGAACAGCTCCTAAAGGCAGGTTCCCAGAAGGGAGTCACATGATAATCTATTCTCCTCTTCCCATGCACAATGATGGGATCCTACCTCAAAACACAACCTACAAGAGGGAGAAAAGGCATGGATGACCAGAGGGGACAGCCAGGGTCTCTCATGAAACGCAGCACCAGCTCACTGTCGACCCACAGTGGCCTCACCATCAGGCTGCTGAAGGGTCCACACCCTCAGTCACTGGATCCCCTGCTATCGTGGTCGTCCCGCATTCTGAAACTGACTCTGGCACTGAGGAAGCCTCCCTCGAAAGTTCTACGACGAACAGATTTTCCTTCCAAATTAAGCTAAGCAATTCACAATTTCCCCTGACTCCTTCTCTCGAGAAGAGAGTATAGAACCAGCAACTTGATTTACTAGAAAAGTTAATACTGCAGAATTATAGGAAACCATTTTTATTATTTTAAAAAACAATCTTTTTTCATTTTACGTATCTATCAGAGTTCCTTCTCTTTCCTCTCTCCCACTCCCCCCACCCATCCTCTATCTACTCCTCAGACAAGGTCAGGAGAAGCCATTTTTTAAAATGATTAATTTATCAATCTTCTCTGGGTGTGGTCCCTGGGAGCTGAACTACGGAGATGGGGGGCAGTGTCTCCACTGTCCCCACTTTCCATGTCTCCATCACTCAGGAGCCATGGGTGTGCAAGGAGAAAGGGACAGTGTGGGCGGAAGGTACTTAATGGGCTCCATCGTCACTATTCAACCCAAATGCAATCAATACTACCATTCATTTTCTCCAAAGACAAGCTGAAGCAGGGTGCCCCAGACCTGGAATAATTTCTTGTCAACTTCATCTTTCTGCTCTAATTAAATTAATTCCAATAGTTTTAAGCAACATCTCCTGCACTCTCTTCCACAAGTGTGAAGAATGGTTACATGGGGGAAATTTTCAATGTTAACAATATTTTTCCTCATAAATACACTAAAATTATATAAAAAAAAAACCAGTTCTACACAGCCCTCACTGCTTGAATCACTCTGAGAAGCAAAGGTGTGCCAGCCCCAGGCCACTGTGTGCTGGGAGGGCTTTTGGAAGGCTCACATTACAGTCACAGGACACCTGGGTTTACAGGACACATGAAGAAAAATTGTCTGGTCCGTTTCCTTCCCTAGAAGAACTATTCACACTTCTGTGAATCCTTCCAGATCGTGTATTTCCTAAATACACAGAGGTATAAATATATCCTGTTATATAAGATTTTGTCAACAACTGCTGCGGGAGCTCCTTCTGCTCCTTCAGCCAATAGCCTTTAAGATACCAGCCCATTTGGGCGTGGTCTCTTTTGCTTTAAAAAGCAGTGGTAGCCACACCAGCTCTTTCTCTCTTGCTTCCGGCTACTGGACTCCTTTCCTGGTTGTGCAGAGGGCTGTTGTCTAGGACGGTGATCTGTAAGTTTTTCCCTTTAAATAAATAACCTTTTACTAATCATAATTCCAAACTAGTGTGGGATTGTTTTGTGACTTATGCCTTCAAACAACTTTCCAGATTAAAGCACAAAGCCCTGGGTTTGATCCTCAGTGTCCTATAAAAGACAGGGTATGGTGACACACATTTTCAATTCCCACGTTCAGGAAGTGAAGGTGAGAGGATGAGAGGTTCAAAGCCAGCCTGGGCTATATGAGATGTTGTCTCAACAAGAGAAAGGGAAACACACAAACAATCAAGTCAACAAACAAAATTAAATACCAATTCTCTCTTAACTTTCCAGGGACTGAAAATTCTCCAGTGAGTAAGGAGTGGGCGTTTCAGAGGAAGGGCCAGCACCTCCCGTGCAAAGGGCATCTGCAGGCATTCGCAGCCACTCTCCTCTGTCCTCACCTCCCCATCCTTCATCCAGGGAAATGTTACTGCACTTCATGGAAAGTGTGACTTAACACTATCCAACTGAGCCTTATGCAACCATGGAGACAGCCCAACACTAAAGCCACTGTGCCATATGTGCTAGAGACACTTGACATCCAGCTGAGGAGTTCATTTTAATTTCCTTTTATTTAATGTACGTATCAATAGCAATGGGTGTACAGCAGCTACTGCCCAGTGAGAAGACAGCAAGAGGAACTGTTATGTCTGTATACATTTAGGTATGTGGGTAGGTCAACAATGTTGACCTGAATACATATTCTGAGCTGTCTTTTCTTAACATGCCTAGAGGTGAGCAAACACATTCTACAAATCAATTATTTAAAATTAGGATAACCACTAAGAGATGGTGCAATGATCTCTAAAAGCTGAAATTACAAAGTTTTGATATACTGAACTTTTACATTTGCTAATGCATTCCTTTTGATTTTTTTCCTGGCATGATCCTGCATGCGGATCACACTGAGTTAACAGTTTCTCTGTTGGGCGAAAAAACAAACAGCAAAACAGTATGTACAATGTTATGCCAACTATGTGTGTACATGCTTATATATGACTGGAATTCATCTCGATCCCTGCTGCTGACAGAATGTTTGCAATGATGGCAACCTCTACATCTGCCCTGGGTACACAGTAGCCACCAGCTGCTGAGCACCTCAAAGATGGCTAGCATGACTGAGGAAGCTTAAGGTTTAAATGCACTTAGCTTAAATTTGTGTGTATGGGGGCACATGTGTGTGCTGCAGTGTATATGGAGGTCAAAGGACAATTTCAGAGTCATTTCTTGACTTCTACTTCGCTGAGGCGGGGTCTCTCTGGCTGTTTGATCCAGTGTGCAACAAGTCCACACTAGTTGGCCCAGGAGCTTCCCCTGGGTGCTCATCCTGTTCCTGCCTCCCAGGCCAAAGTGAGGAATGCTGGGATTGCAGATGCTAGCCTCTGTATCCAGCTCTTATGTGGGTTTCAGGGACTGAACTCAGGTCATCAAGCTTGTTGTACAAACACTTTACATTATTTTTAATTAGTTTAAGTGAAAGGGTCCCAACAGGCTAATGGTTATCCATTTGACAGTGTGGGTCTCAACAGCTCCTGGAAAGTGATAATGGTTGGAAGGGATCAATGGGATGTTACTTAAACTTTATACAGCACAGAATTATTTTTTTAAAGGATTACTTTATTGATACTAATCTCATAATCCTTCAGTTTTGTATATAATGTATACAATATTCTGTCTGTGTGTAAGCCTGCAGGCCAGAAGAGGGCACCAGACCTCATTACAGATGGTTGTGAGCCACCATGTGGTTGCTAGGAATTGAACTCAGGACCTTTGGAAGAGCAGGCAATACTCTTAACTGCTGAGCCATCTCTCCAGCCCCCCAGAATTATTTTTTATTCATTAGGTTTGTGCCATTTGCATGTGTTTTGTATTAAGCAGGATGGGAAGGCTTTTGCTTTGTCTATTGTAACAAACAAAGCAAAACAACTCACTACCCCCGGAGATTTGATGGATTAAATGGTGGTAGTCATTTCTTCTAGTTCAACAGACTGGAATTAGGAGGGCTAAAGGGCACATACACTTGGTGCCTGCCTGGTGAGGGCTTTCCTTCTGACTTGGTATATTTATACAGCAGCATACTGTGTGATATGCTTCCCCCACAAGACGTCATAGAAACAATTACTTCCCAGAATCTTTAGCTCAAGCCATTATCACATCTAAATCAAGACTTTAGCTATGTATGTAAGAAGGGGGCACAACCGAAAGCATGGAAGCTTCCTTTCCTCTGCGTGGTTTTTCGTGGTGGTTGTTAAATTGTTTTTTTATCACATCTACTCATAGCTTGAGCATCTCTGCAAATGTAACTTGGGGTTTTTGTTATCTGGCTCTTGAACAACTGGACAATGGTCTTTCTACCTGGGCAGAGGCACAGTGAAGTGTCAGTTTGAAAAAACACATTTAATGGGTCAACACGCTCACATCTTCTTGGGACTCTCCAGATGCCCCCAACACGTGAGTGGAGGAGTCAGATGTACACAACCCCCGAAGGTGGAGGCTACAGCACTAATCACCTTTAACACACTCAACACGGCTGTGCTGCCATGAGCACAACTGCCCTCCACTAGTCCCAGATGCTCCTCAGTGTGCTTCAGCAAGTCCTGGTGTTTCTCGTGGGTCACAAGGTCTCTGGACATGGGACAGCTGATGGCCCCAAATGACACTTATGAAGGCTGACACCTAAATCCGGACTTCCTAGTCTTAAACAGCTCATCAACTCACTATCAAAATTGCTTTCTTTGACCCTGTAAAAGAAAACAAGGATTTCTGGCCAGGGCTGATCTGTCTGGGATTCCCTTTCTAACCTGAAAACTGCCAATGAACCCACCTTCTTTACCTATACAGAATAAACTCAGGGGACTATTTCTGCAGAGTGCAGAACCAGTTCCACAACCAACAGATGCCAGCACTGCATCTAGCTAAGATAATGCAGAGACAGCATGGTGTCCTCCATCTGAGCAATCCCAGTTTTTCAGCAGAAAGGGAAGGACAGAAACTCAACGCTGTTTCCTTAGCTGGGCAGTAAATAAGTGGTAGAGTTTTTGCCTAATCTAAATGAGACTCTTGGTTCTGTGCCCAGCACTTCAAAAATGAAACAAAAATCACAACTGTTTTCTTGTACTCTGTTAAAAACAGACATCTGCTAATAAGACACTAGATGTCTATAAAGCCAAACACAGGAAGGAAAATCTCAAATTCACAGTCTGCATGAGCCACAGCAGAAGACCCTGTCTCCCAACGGACATCTGTACTTATCTTTTCACAAAGGTCAGCAGGCAGAGATGAGACCAACGAAGATGACGCGGCACTGAGAGGAAGAAGAAACCAGAAAGTTCTCAGGTACAGATACCAAGGACATAATGGCTAGAAACAAATGAACCAGATACTGTGGAGCAGACTGTAGGAGAGCAAAGAGTGAAGGACCAGAGGCTGTCGGAGCAGAGAGTGAAGGACCAGAGACTGTAGGAGAGCAAAGAGTGAAGGACCAGAGGCTGTCGGAGCAGAGAGTGAAGGACCAGAGACTGTAGGAGAGCAAAGAGTGAAGGACCAGAGGCTGTAGGAGAGCAAAGAGTGAAGGACCAGCGGCTGTAGGAGAGCAAAGAGTGAAGGACCAGAGGCTGTAGGAGAGCAAAGAGTGAAGGACCAGAGGCTGTCGGAGCAGAGAGTGAAGGACCAGAGGCTGTGGAGGAGGCTGTAGAGTAGTGAACGAAGGAAGGGAGTCAGGAGAGCCCAGGTGCCAGAGCTTAAAAGGTCAGACATGGAGGGCTTTGGCAAGAGACTGATTTTAAATCTTAAGTATGATTCTAAGTTGGCTGGGAGAAACAATGAAAGGAAGAAAACAGAGGTAAAGATGGAAACAAACGGAGACTGGAGAGATGACTCAAGAACACTTATTGAGCACGCCTTTAATCCCAGCACTCGGGAGGCAGAGGCAGGTGGATCTCAGCCTGGTCTACAGAGCTAGTTCCAGGACAGGTTCCAAAGCTACAGAGAAACGCTGTCTTCAAACACAGACAGACAGACAGAGAGACAGACAGACAGAGAGCGGGAGTCCACTTACTGCTCTTCCAGAAGACGTGAGATCATTTCCTAGCACCTACAGCACATAGCTCACAACCTCCTATAACTCTAGCTCCAGGGGATCTGACCCTTCTTTTGGCTTCATGTCTCTCTTTCAATCTCCCTCCAATCTCAATAGGAAGGAAGGAAGGAGGAAGGAAGGAAGGAAGGAAGGAAGGAAGGAAGGAAGGAAGGAAGGAAGGAAGGAAGGAAGGAAGGAAAAGTCCTTTAAAAAGATCAAGTAGAGGCAGATGAGAACAACATGTGAAGAGTAGATGCACACAAGAGTGTGGTCAAACACAGCATTTTTGACTTGCTGATAGGGGTCATGCATTGACAAGATTTAGAGAGAGGGGGATCTGGGATGGTTTGTTGAGATCACTGATGTAAAGGAATCACAAATCCCAAGACATCAGGGAATTGAATGGGGTAATAAACTTAATTAGAGGATAAAGTCCATCTATCAAGGAGGTAAATGGGGCAATCAAAGTCCAATAAATTCTAGGCGGGGCAGAAAACAAGGCAGTCGTTGGTGATGGACGGGAGAAAGTGAACAGATTACAATCAGAAGGTGTGCAGAGGCGTGGGTTGTGGGACACGAAGGTGGAAAGGAAGGGTCTGGTAGCTATGCTGCTATAAGGGCTCCAATCCTACCTTCTGGAATGTAAACCAGTAAAGCAGGTATAGCATGAGCTGCCTCCTGCCTGTCAAGTCTTTCCTCTAGCTCCATGCAACAAGAACACTGGTGGAGTATCCGGATAATCCTGCGAGCTTTCAAAGAAATGTCTGGGGATTTAAATTCATCTTAAAAACTTTGGGGGATGTCACACACCCATATACTTATTACAGAGTCTGAATAAATTAATATTTCTTAATTTTTATGTGGCTTGTGTGTGTGTGTGTGTGTTGCAGATCCTTTACTTTTGCTATAGGAAAAAGGGAGGGGGGTGTCCTAGAGTACTTGCCAAAGTCTCCCATGACGGTTTCAGCTGCATACCTGTGTGTAACTGAAAAAGGAGAGATTTGTCTGCCTTTTCCTTGAAGATGTAAGTGATCTGAGCATTGTTTTGTAACCATCTCCCATCTTCCAATGTCTGGACTGCTTCAACCTGTGGTCTCATGAAATACAGTGTTTGCATAGGCAGACTTAACCCTTTCCCTCCTGGGAATAGGCCTGTTAATTTCTGGAAGCTGCCATTAAGATTTACACCTCTGTTTTTGATCTTTGCAACAGCTCCTCTGCTTTGCTGGAACTCTCTCTTCACAGCCCTATTACTGCACTGTCGCCTAGGCAAACACTTTACCTCTCAGGTTGTCTCTGGTTAATTTCCTCGAGGGAAGAATGAAGGATGTGGCAAGCATCTCATCAGACTATGTATTAACCTATCACCTGCCTGAGAGCCTGGAATGTACCTGGCATAGGCTGAGTGCTGTTTCTCATCTGCATGCCGTTTTTATTTGTTAGGACGTTCTAAATAGGAACCCAATCCACATCCTGGTACCATCACTGGCTAATGGGAATGTGTAGTGAGTGAATTAAACGAGCCAATTTTCACCTCACAGGAAAAAAAAAAGTAGACACTAAAAATAACAAGACGGTGCCAATGAAATGGCTCAGCAGGCTAATGGTGCCTGCTGCCAAGCCTAGCGACCTGAGCGCAACACGTGGGATCCACACAGTGGGAGAGAACACTCCCACTAGGCATCCTCTCACCTCCACACGTGAGCCATGACACCATGAGTCCCACGTGAATAGAGATGTAACAACAACAGAACAGAGAGCTAAAATATTCACTTATTTATAAACTTTTTTTCTGGAAACATAATTCAAGGAAGCTCATCCAGTATAACCAGACATCTCAAATACATAATCTGAATTCCATAATTAAATTTTTTTCACTTTGCCACAGGAAACGGGATAAAACTACAGTAAACTCCAGAGTCTGGCTCCCTAAGGGTTCCCTGTGACAGGACTCCAGAGAGGGGGAAGCTGTAACAGGGTGCACCTATTTTATCGGCCACCATCCTATATAGCAGGAGTGTCTCCAGGCATGTTGGTGACAGATGGGTAACAATTGTGACACCTGAAAATTTTAGTTATTGTGGCTATCATTCAAACTGTGCACAAAGCCCATAGATGCTCAGGGTGGGGAAAGACCACCCCTCCTTTTCCCACAGAGGAGCATCCTAGCCTGAAGCCCTTCTCCACACAGAACCTTATTATCTAACTCAAGATCAGAAGAGCCTACACTTGTATATCCTGTTTCTCTATGAGCATCTACTATTTCTAAACACATGGATGAGCTGTCAGGGAACCAGCATGGCTTTCTTCTTTTTTTGGTGTATTAGCAAAATGTCTCCTATTTCTTTCACCTGGAACTGAATGAACGAACGCGGAAATAAAGTATTGGTCAAAACCGAGTAGAAATTGACATGCAAAGAACGCAAATGAAGAGCCAGAGAAGTCTCAGCACTGTAAAGAGAAAGCAGCATGGTGTCATTAATAAGCAGCCCTACCCCACACGTAGAAGAATCCACTCAAGGACTTCACTTCAATCTTCAAAAACAAGCCAGCAAAGAAGTGTATGTGTGTGTATGATATCCTGTTCAAGGAAAAGTGTGAAAAAGCTAAAAATAAAAGCACAGCATGCACATCCTAATTATAATGTGTGACCTCTAATTAAATGGTGAGTTTTTTATTTAATGTTAAATAAAAAACCCAAAACAAACAAACAAAAAACGCACACTGTGATCCCAACTTGTGACCACAGCATGTGAGGATTAAGATTTGTAAGTACCTACCTTTTGGTTCTTCATCTTTAATTACTGCTTAAGTGGTTGCCTAGGAAACCTCCTGGCTAAATGGAGAACTGCAAGTGAGCTCTCACATCCCAGCTTGCCGGCTGACTTCCCATCTTTGCTTGAGAGTCAGTCTTCCTGAGCTACTGGAGTCAGCCATTTGTGCAACCTGAGAGCATGGGAGAAAGAGTCCGTGAGTAATGGCTGACTTCCAATAGTCCTAATAAAAATACAAGTTAAAGAAGCTAAGTCCTGCTCACATCAAATTTAAAAGAGAAATGGTTATTTTCAAAAACCCTATCACCAAGACTTGAGATAACTCAGTGGTTAAGAGCATGCTGATGGGGGCTGGAGAGATGGCTCAGAGGTTAAGAGCACTGGCT
This sequence comes from Ondatra zibethicus, assembly GCA_004026605.1. Taxonomy (NCBI): domain Eukaryota; kingdom Metazoa; phylum Chordata; class Mammalia; order Rodentia; family Cricetidae; genus Ondatra; species Ondatra zibethicus. Next base: position 83,026 of record PVIU01002811.1, read on the forward strand.
GATCTTCCAGAGGTCCTGAGTTCAATTCCCAGCAACTACACGATGGCCCACAGCCATCTATAATGAGATCTGTAAGCATGTGCATATACAATAAATAAATAAACAAACTTTAAAAGAGCATGCTGATCTTGCTGAGGACCAGCGTTCAGTTCTCAGCAGCCACATGGCAGTTCACAAGCAACTGTGGCTCCAAGATCTGTTGCCCTCTTCTGTACCCCCCATGGGCACTAGGCAAATACATGCTACACATACAAATATGCAGACAGAACGTTCACACATTTTAAAAAAAACCTATAAAGTTGTAATGCAATAACAAGTAATTATGGAATGCTATTTTATGTCAGTATTGGCAAGATAGTGACTGTTATAAAAGATAACAGAGAAGACACTGGGAAAGCAAGGTCAAGAACATATCCGCAGAAAATACAGCCAGCAGTCATGTGATGCTCCCCAAACCAAAGATGCCGACCACTCTAACTCCCAAGCCCAGCTCAGGCTCCCTGCACTCCTTACACACTATCTACAAGTATCTACACTACTATTCAGCAGGGACAATAGGTCACCTTGCTATATGTCAAGCTGATGGTGTTGATCATGAACCACCATACAGTCTAGAGTTGAGGCCTAGGCTCAGGCATCTGTACAGAGGTTTGATCTAATCAAAGTACACATGGAAAAAGGTTATAAGAGATGTGGCCCACCGGCCTTTGAAGAAAGGGAAAATCATTATTCCAACAAACCTGTCAGAGATACTAATGGAAGACTCAACAATATGGCCAGCTGATAACAAAATTCTAATACAAGGTTCTTGAATGTGCCTGGGTAGGGAGGGTGCCTGACTAGGGGTAGAGGTAGAGAGAACCTATCAATATTGTCTCTATGTTCCCTGAGCTCCTGGTGTCAATTCTGAAGGTTTTCTCAAATTTCCACATCATGACTTACCCACTATAATTAAAACCAACCCCAGAGCTCAGCTGTGCAGCGGCCCAGGGCTATTCCAGAAGGAGGGTACGAAGGAGGAGGGAATAGATCTGCAGGCTGGCACCACATCTCCCCCAATTAGTTAAGCTGCTCTACTCTCCATACCAAACTGAGATAGAGCTAGGACCTCCTTTCTCCTCAGTTCCCACTATGGCTCCCTAGTGACCTCAAGACAAAAATGTGCCTACCCCCTCAGTCTAGTTTAGAAAGTGCTTCACTAGCATGAAAACCATCCCCTAGAAAAACATAACGGTGCCCCATCATGCCCTCCAGGCTATGAAAAGAAGTGTCCCAAATTTAACCGACAGAGAAAAGCTGCAGCTGTGTAACTCGCAACCTCCATGGGATGAAATAACCAGTTTCTCCAGGGGTACTTTATGCTAACACATCTTTCTCATGTACTTGAAATATGTGTTCTGGGACACCTTGCCATTCTCTCTCAGTTGACTTCCAACTATCAAAGTGAAGGGTTATTTATTTATTTAATTTATTTTCAAGGCAGGGTCTCACGGTGTAGCTCTGGCTATCCTGAAATTCACAATGTAGAACAGGCTGGCCTCGAATTCCTGAAGATCTACTTGCCTCTGCCTCCGGAATGCTGGGACTAAAGGTGTGCACCACGGTGCCAGGCTAAAGTGAAAGATTTTTGGCTTCGTATCTTTTCTGTTATAACTAGGCAGACCATTCTTTCTTTAAGTCCTTACTAAGAATGGATCTTCTTTTAAGTATGATTTATTTCGACTACATGCATAAGTGTGTACACGTTACCCATGGAAGCCAGAGGTTTAAATCCTTCTTTGAATTTTTTTTTAAAGATTTATTAGGCATACAGTGCTCTGCCTGCATGAATGTCTGCACATCATAAGAGGGCACCAGATCTCATTGTAGATGGTTATGAAATACCATAAGGTTGCTGGGAATTGATCTCAGGACCTCTTAAGCTCTGAGCCACCTCTACATCCTTCTGGAGTAAGGGTCACGGGCACTTGTGAGCAACCTGATGTGGGTGCTGGAAATCTAAGTTGACTCTTCTGGAATAGCAGTGCACACTCTTAGCTGCCAGGTCATCTCTCCACTTCAGAGTGGGTCTTATATACCTACTACGGGTCTTGCAGTAACAGTACATGCTCAGCTGAACGCTCTGACTCTTCTTTCCCAACTGGTACCCAAATTAAAGCAAGAATTAGGCTCTACAAGTCCTTAGCAGGGACGCTGATCTCCATGGGCCTCCAATGCAGAAGGACCCCTCCCAGGGATTCCACCAGGGCCTGGCATTTCCTGGTACCCTCTGGAACCCTTACCTTTCATCATTTGGCTTTCATTCATTTTCTTGAAGCCCAGATCTCTCCTGGCCTTTGTTATCCCAGCGGCCCTGCCCCATCACAAAGCCTGGCTCAAGAGGCAGTCGCAGTAACTGCTCACTGAATGAATGAATGCGACTGGCCTAGTGTACAAGAGTCAACTTTTCAGGTAAAGTTTTTATACAGTTCCCTGTAGTTTGGAACAAGTCAAATTCAGTTGCTGTTAAGACTGCTGTTTCTGCATTTGTGTAGGAAAAGGCCAAAGTAAAAACACTTTAAGTGGTCACCATGTGGCTTCGCAACTGACCTCAAGATACGACAGGAAAAATAGAATTTTGGAGAAGGAAGCAGAAGGCATCCTCACAAAGCTGAATCTTTGTGGCACAAAAAGTAGCCATCTATTTAACTCTGGAAATATCAGAGACGTTCTGCAGATACTCGTGCCTGACGGTGAATCATGAAACTGCCTTTTCTGCCGATGGCCGCTGGTGTTTACACAGGATGGAAGGACTCCCGTATGCCTTGAGAGAGTCTTATGTCTCTCTCCCAGTTGATCCTGATGGCTGAGGTAGCTAGGAATTCTCCCAAGGAGAAAAGCCTCTGTGAGGGACTGGAGATGGTGCTGGAGGGCAAGACCAGAAAAGCACAGGGACCTGGCTTCTCGACAGGAGATGCCACCTTCCTTCTTAGGTAAGACTTTCCACTCCCTGCTTCATGCAAACATACTTGCAAAGTGAGCAGAGGGCCAGCTTCTATATGCTGGGGAGCAGAAGTGGGGTACCTGGTTTCTAGGGGCACAAACTAGGGTGACTAAACAAAGTGTCAAGTCTCAGAAGTCATAGCTCCTGTCTACAAACTCAAAAACAGCAAGGGTGGTCCACATGGAGCTTTGTTGTTTTTTTTTTTTAACTTTCTTGCAAGTATGCTAATTTCAGTCATTTTATTTTATAATGAGACTGTCAACTAGATCACAGCTGTCATATCAGTGTATTTCTCCCAACTGGGTCTACAGTTTTTGTTTTGAAGGTTGTCTCCAAACCTTAGAAACTAAGCCATAAAAATGCAGCCTGGGGCTAAAGAGATGGTTCAGCATTTAAAGTACTTGATGGTCTTGCAGGGGACCTGGGTTCAATTCCCAGAACCACATGGTGGTTCACAACCATTTGTAACTCAAGGTTCAAGGGATCCAAAAATTTCTTTCGACTTCCTTAGGCACGCATGTGGTACACATACATATATGTAGAAAAAAAATACTCCTGCACATAAATTAAAAGATAAAACCCCATATATCCTATCCCATGAGCAAGGATGGTAGCCTAGGGCTAATGGAAGAGGGCACAGTTAAGTGGATAAAAGACAGGTATAAGTTGGAATCCTGTATTCAATATTGCTTTTTTAAATTTTTTCTTACTTGCTATATACATTTTTAGAAAGTTTTATATATGTATACCATAATATATGTCATATGCAAAACATATCCAAAGACCTTACATAAAATGGACTCTAACCTAATTGGTGACAATTTTCTGTATTTAACTTTTTGATATTCAGACTTTGCCAGTCCACACACTAAGAATGAGAAGTATTGAAACAGCAGTGGTACACGAATCAGACTTCACAGAACGGAAGGAAGAACACGACCAGCACCGTCCTGTGTTCTACACGTATCAAAGAGTCTCTGGCAGTGTGCATGGGAAGCCCCACATGACTGAGAACGGAACCAAAAGCCAGCAAAGTCCCCTGTGGTGGATTAAAAACACTACTCTCGTTTTTGCTGTCATTCCAAGTGACCATGAAGTGAGCAAAAGACCCCTTTCAAATGTATTTTTTCAACCTTTTCCCTCAGTACACAATTCTGAAACTGGCTCAAAGTCAAACAACTCTAAACACAGTTCCCAAGGTCAAAATAACACAAACATGAGAGGAGACATTAAGTTCCACAGTCTTGAAAAATGACTTAGTGAGTCCCCCCCAGATGCAGCATTTACAGCTGTGGGAGACAGAATGCTCCAAGTGTGAACCACAAAGTCAGTCATTCTGGTAACAGCAAATTTGTCACAAATTCTGAGACACTACTCTAAAACATATAAAAACTGTCACTCAGATACCATTTCCAAACTATTCTGATTATATGCTAAAGTAATATTGGTTTAATCTTTGGGGGGTGTGGTGTCTCTGTGTAACAGTCATGGCTGTCCTGGAACTAGTTCTGTAGATCAGGCTGGCCTCGAACTCAGAGATCCACCTGCCTCTGCCTCCCGAGTGCTGGGGTTAAAGGCGTGCGCCACCACCGCCTGGCAATCTTTTCTTCATAAATATAAGTGAAGCCTTGAGTTTATTAAGAAACTAATCAGACAAAACCAATAAATTCACCCCTTCATGCAACACAGAGGCAAAATGGCCTACAAAGGAAACCTATGAACTCCTGTAGTCAACTGTTTTCGGGCGGAGGAGCAGGTGGCGCTGAGGGCACACCGACAAGCTGCCCCAGCGCCAAGCGCCCGCACCAAGCTCGGAAATCTTAACAACATTTCTATACTCAAAAATACTTCCCTCCAATTAATTATAATCAGTGTATTGTGGTGCTTTACTAGACATACTTCAGTATGGATAAAATGTTATTTTGCTAAACATTCCCCAACTACAAAAGAAAACTAGGAGCGACCTGTGCAGCTTCAGAGCAGAGCGGAGCAGCTGATGCAGACTATGGAGATTTTAAAGGAAAACTGAAATGCAGGCTGCTGCTAAGTAACACTGCTTCAAAACATTGCTGCCTTTACAATTTTTTAAAAAATTCTTACATTTAAGGCTTTCAATACCATGTCTATACTATAGGTATCTGAAATCAGATACACCCTGCCAAAGTAGGCATGATTTCAAATATAGTATTTCAAGTGTCTATAGGAAAGATAATTAACAAAACCTTATTACAGTTGAGACTACTGTCTTTGGTGACTTGCTCCCAAAGGTAAAGGGAGAAAAGGAAGAAAAGAATTTACAGAAAACTGGCAACACTGAACCAAGTAACAAGTGATTATCAACGGTGATGTCACACAGACAGCATGTGCCCTTCATGTGGGTGTGATTAAAAAACAAAAAAACAAAACTTCAGCCTGTGGTCTTCCTTTCCAAATCAACCTGTGGTTGTTCAAATGGGAATGCAGCCCCCCCCCCCAGACTCATAGGCTTGAATGCTTGGCCATAGGGAGTTGCCTGGTTGGAGGTGTGGCTCTGTTGGAGATGTACCACTAGGAGGTGGGCTTTGAGGTCTCAAGAGCTCAAGCCACGCCCAGTATGGTGGCATTTCCTTCCTGCATCCTACGGATTCAGATGTAGAACTATCAGCTCTTTCTTCAGCACCATGTCTGCCTGCATGCTACAAGGCTTCCGGTCATGACAATAATGGGTTAAACTTGTAAACTGTAAGCCAGCCCCAATTAAGTGCTTTCCTTTGTAAGACTTGTCATGGTCAAGGTGTCCCTTCATAGCAATAAAACTCCAAGACACCACCCTATCTAATAATCAGTAAAACAGATGCTGAGAGACAGTCTGCAAACTGTTTACTCAATACGTCTGTGGTGGCCTTTGGTGGCTTGAACGAGAATGGCTCCAAGGGCTCATAATTTGAATACTCAGTCCCCGGTTGGTGGAACCATTTGGAAAGGATTAGAAGGTATGACCTTATTGGAGTAGGTGTGTCACGGGAGTGGGCTTCAAAGGTTCAAGCCCATGCCAGGGCCAGTCTTCTCTCTGCCTTCTGCCTGTAGATCAGGATGTAAGATCTCAAATCTGCCTACCCGCCCACTGCCATGCCTCTTACACCATGATGGTGATGGACTCGACCTCTGAAACTTGAAGCAAGCCCCCAATGAAATGCTTTCCTCTATAAGCTGCACTGGTCACAGTGTTTTGTCACAGCAATAAAAAAGTAACTATGACAATGCCTCTAAACTGACTATGTAGTGCTCCAGATAGGGATATGGCTCGGCTGGTGAAGGACCTGACTGCCAGGCATGAAGCCCTGGGCTGGTTCCCTAGCGCTGCAGAAAACCAGATATAGTGTGCATGCATGCCATAATCTCAGCACGTGGGAGGTGGGGACAGGGAGATCAGAAGCTCAAGGTCATCCTTACCTGCATGGAAGTTCCAAGGCAGCCTGGATTACATGAGACCCCATCTCAACAAAACAGAACTGAAGGTAAGTGAAGAAATTAAACACCTATAGTCAAGTACTTTAAGGTGAGGGCAATCCTAAAGAGCCCGAGGCTGAGAGTGACACGGGAGTGGAGATGCGGGACAGGAGATGTTCCCATGTTTGCTCCTTGTGAGCAATGCAGGACACGTGCAGGCTCTCCAAACACACAGAGCCCACAGCATCAGTGCTTCAGATGACCGCTGTGGCACTGCCACACAAACAGGGACGAGCCCAGGCTAGGGTCCTCATCGCCCTGAGTGCTGACCAACCGACACCTTGGACCATCTGGGAACTTGTCTGAGATGCCAAGAGACCACAGATGGTGTGTGTGCAACAAGAAAAACAACCTCAGAACTGCCTCACACCCCCATCTGAAGTGAAAAGTAGGCAACTTTATGCAAGAAGAAAAAAGACTAAACAGGTTGGCCAGGAGCCATCAGTGTTCTGTGGAAACACATGACAAGCCAGCCCTTGTATTGCACTTAGCAAACACTATTGCCAGAGCCCGAGCAGGTGTGAAAGAGTTATACAGCCTCAACAGAGCAGCATGTCAGACTTCCTCCCTGTAAACACAGGAAAGCAGGGATATGGGATCCTTTAAAACTCCAAAGGACAAAGCAGGCCACCCGAAAAGACCTCCCAACCACACAAATGATGATGTTTAACACTATCCAGTCAGGAAACACGTGGAACCAAGCCAGCCATTAAGTCTTTCAGGTGCTGTTCAATACAGAAAAACATTCCGTCTTTGAAGAACAAACACGTGGGCACAATTGTGTATGCTGAAATGGGTTTATTTAATTGCCCTGAATTTCAATCGAAAAAGAAATCTGGAGACTAATCTGCTCTAACCGAAGAGTTCCAGAATGTATGAACCAGATGAATACACAGCAATCATCAAGCATGAAAATTAAAACATGAATGCCTCAGAAAATTAACATACTGTCTATCAAAATCAGATTTTTTTTGGGGGGAGGGGGGTGGAGTTTGACCAAATCCTCTTGAAGTTCATTTGGGAAAGTTTACTGCAGAAATAGCCTAGAAGATCCTGGAAAAGGCTATAATGGTGATGTTCTACAATGCATAGACTCAGACCACTTGGGTCATGAGAAAAGAGTGTGGCTAGAGATCTGGAACACGGAAAGGTCAGTAGAGAGCAGTAAGGTATCTATAAACAAGGCAAGTGACAACGGGCTCATAGTGTCAAACATCTAGAGTGCCTGTCATTCGTAGGTTCTGCTGATGGACACATGACAGGGAAACCAAACAAACAAACCTGAAAGTTGGAACATCGCCAAACTGAGCTACTTTCAGGTGTTTGCTTCTACTTCCCACCCAAGTTGCATCTTGCATCAACACAATATAAGACTCCTAGCATCTGGCCGGGCAGTGCTGGCGCACACCTTTAATCCCAACACTCAGGAGACAGAGGCAGGTGGATCTGAGTTTGAGGCCAGCCGGGTCTCGTTGGGGCTACACAGAGAAACCCTGTCTCGAAATATAAAAAATAAAACACTCCTAGCATCAGAGTAAACTGCAAGCTGACATTTACATAAAACATCATGGGAAATATGCGGATTTAAGAATAATCATTGTGAAATTAAGTTGACCCAAACATCAGCAGGGACATGGCTAAGTAAGTTACTTATTAGTATTTTAAATGTCAGTATATTTACTAAAAAGATGTTATGAACAACACACAAACATAAAAATTTTAAAATGTTTTTTTAAAAAATGAACAAATGACTGAATACCAACTTCAAACACACACACACACACAAAGCTAATAACATAAATTCTGAATCTCCCATATAATTAACAAAATTCTAATTAAAACTTTTATACCCTTAATTTTGAAGGAATTAAACTCTGACAACGACAGGTGTTGATGAGGCTGTGGCATTCATGACAGCTATTAGGTTAAGCTGGAGCTTTCTAGTCATCTACCCCAGAGAAGCCCTGGTACATTCCCTATAAATTGTGTATGGGGGGGTACACTGTTATTCCCTATGAAGTGTGTGTATGGGGGTATACTGTTATAACAATGAAAAATCGCAAATACAAATCTTTCAATAGGAAAATTATTTTAAAATAGTGACATAAATCTAGGGAGATGGCTTGGCTAGTGAACCTGAGTTCAGGTTCCCAGGACAGAGGCACATGCCTGTAACCCCAGCACTGGAGCGACGAGCAGATAGATGCAGATTCTTGAAGCTCATAGTGAGGAGGCTTCAGCTTCAGTGGAACCCCATCTCACAAAATAAAGGTAGAGAGCCATCATGGAAAGGCAGTAGACATCAACCTCTGGCCTCCACATTAGAGAGCACACACATACACACAGGTAACATACTTCAAAACAATGAAAATGCTGAGTAAGGGCTATAGGTAATTAATATAAATAACCTCCGTCACATCACTGGCTGAGAAATCCCAGACAAAGCACACAGTATAGACAGTGGAGAACACTAAGACATGATGTCTTGATCCCCTGCAAATAGATAAAGCTTACTCCCCAGCTCCCAGAGTGCTGTGAGCTAAGATGGGAGCCTCATTGGTCCTATCCCATCGCCAGGCCAATCTTCACCCAGTGACGGGTCAATGTGACGCCACACTGGTGTGGCTCTCACCCAGGAAGTAGCTGACGCCTTCCTTGAGGGTTTAGGACTTATTTGCCCCTCTGCCCAATCCTGATTTCTTCTCTTCCATAAGCATTAACCCTGGCATCTCCTTGACAACTTTCCTTCATCTTAATTGCCACAGCTTTGGCTTCCCTGGAACCTCATTAGCAACAAATACAATTGACATTTTGATTTAGAACATGCACCATGGTACAGCATGCTGTGAAATAGCAATGTCTACATTTGAGAATATATGTGCGTATATTTATTTGGTCATGTTTTTAGAAATGTGTTAGAATGACAACAAATTCAGTATAGAGGTTAATGACCACCTAGAAAGTAATGAGGAGCAAAGGTTCGTGGCGGAAATATGCACACCTCAATGCCCATATACCATTTGAGTTCTATATTGCTTTCTTAGTATTACTAAAATGATCCATGAATTTAAAGACCCAGCTTGTCTCTATGTCAACCATTTTCTACCTTCTTTCTACCCATACCCTGAACAAGAGGACTGACCACTTGTGCCCAACAGGAGTATGAATGTATTAAGACAGAAACACAGGGGTGGGAGGTGAGCACGTGTAACACAGTGCTACATAAAATGATGCCTGCTTTCTACAGAAACCCCACTCTCTTCTGTTGAGGGCAGGATGAGATTTCATGTGAGAGGTAAACCACAGGAAAGGCTGATCATGTCAACTTCACAATGTAAACCAGAACAGGCTGACCGAATTGGGGTACTGTTTCAACCTGCCACCACGTCACAGAGAAAAAATACGTTAAGAAGAAACCAGGGTAAAGGGAGATGCTGAGATTAAGCCTTCTAAATCCTGAACCTTTACTGAAAACATTAAAGTAAAACTACACAAACATACAATGCGCTCATAGTTTTTCTCTATGCAACTACCAGCAAAGCAGGGCATGGTGATGTGTGGCTTTGAATCAAAGCACCTGAGAAAGAGAAGCAGCTGGATATCTTGTGATCTTGAGGCTAGCCTGGTCAACAAAGTTCCAGTCTGACAAGGGCTACATAATGAGATCCCAGCTCAAAGCAAAACAAATACTAGCAAAATAAAGAGGAAGCCCTGCTTTAGCTCAGGAGCGCCCTCTTGTGGCAGGCCAGCCTAGGAGGGCCTTCTAAAATGTTCTGTGGAGGGACTTTCATCCCTGCAATTCAATTACAGGGAACCAGTCCACATGAGGTTATGTTTGTTCCTGGCTTCCTCAAGGTACCCTTCCCCAAGGAACTGTGCTCAACTCCAGCTTACTACACTCTGCTCTGCATCTGGACACACAGCATCTGCCCATGCCGAACTTTTTGTTATCAAGACTTCACTTAAAGCAGATGCTGACCACATGTCTGATGTGGGATTCCCCTCTGTATGCTGTGATTATGTTTTATTACCATTGGTTAATAAAGAAGCTGCTCTGGCCTATGGCATGGCAGAATAAAGTTAGGTGGGATATACAAACAGAGATAGAGGGAGAAAGAAGGCGGAATCAGAGAGATGCCATGTAACTACCAAAGGAAAAAGACACTAGAACCTTACAAGTAAGTCACAGACTCGTGGTCATATACAGATTAATAGAAATAAGGTAATTTAAGATATAAGAGCCAGCTAAGAATATTCTTGAGCCACTGGCCAAACAGTGTTGCAATTAATGTAGTCTCTGTGTGATTATTCAGGTCTGGGTGGCCAGGAAACAAAAATGCAGTCTCTGTTTACACATGCCACTTAAAACATGCACCAAGGCTCAGCTTGCCCTAATTTTACCTTGTGTTTTAATGTAGTTTTGAAGTAACTATTTTGATGACGTTGTCAATATAATCATGTACTTAACAAAACAGCAAAGTGAACAGTGGACGAAAGCTTTCCCAAGAAGAGTCATTTTCCATATCTTTCCCCAACATTATCCAGTAAGGACATAAACAGGATTTTCTTTTGTGCATCACTGATTTACTTATTACTGCAAGCACTTCCTTGAATGACAGGCAGAAATAATCACACTTCCCAAAATAGTGAAATGTCGCCCTCATTTACATACTTACACTTGGTGCTAATTGCAAATCCTAAATTTCAAAACTTTCATTTCCAATTTACTTATTATGTATCTTCAATACAACTCAAGTGTCTCTAAGTTAAAAAGAAAAATAGCCTATACAGGTTTTTGCCTAATTAAGACAAGACTAAGGTAATCTTTTCCAGAATTTACCCCAAATAAAAACAATCTTTTGTTCACATATGTGTAAGTTTTCATGTGTACATGTGGAGGTCACAGGTCAAGACCCATTATTAGGTGTCTTTTTTTGTTTGAGACAAGGATTCTCTGTTTAACAGCCTGGGTCTTGCTTGGTAGACTAGACTGGCTTTGAACTCAGAGATCCGCCTGTCTCTGCCTCTGGGGTGCTGGGATTAAAGGCATGCTTGGTCACCACCACCTGGTTTAGGTGTCTGTCTTAATGGCGTTCTACTTTATTATTTGAGGGAAGGCTTCACACTGATCCTAAACAAGACTGGTTAACTAGTATGCCTCCCTAGTCTCTGAGTCATAAGGACAGGCTACTCCTGCTTATTGAATCTCTTGATTCTATTTCTCACCTTTAACATCAAGGTTTCAGCATTAGCCTCTGGGAACTTCCCCTCAACTTGGCCAAAAGCCCAGTCATCCCACGCTTCAAAAGTGCAGTTCCTAAAGTGGACAGAGTGGTGCAAGCCTATCTACAGTGCCAACATTTGGGAGGCTGAGGCAGGGGTGTCCTTAGTTTGATGCCAGCCTCTTCCACTTTGTGAGTGACTTCCTTAAAACAAGAGAATCCACAAAGGACAATTAATCCCTTCCTACGAGGCTTCTCAAGTCACCATGCATGCCCCTCCTTTCTATAGAGGTGGGTTAGACACCCCCCACTGCCATACCAAAAATGTTTATTTTCTGTGGATGAGTGTTTTGCCAGCATGTATGCCTGTGCCTGGTGCTATGGAGGCTCAAAGCAGTCATCAGATCCCCCTGAACGGGAGTTACACGGACGGCTGTAAGCAGCCATGTGAGTGCTGGCAATCAAACCTAGAAAGGCAACTTATATTTTTAACCACTAAGCCATCTCACCAGCCCCATGCTACTCTCTAATCTTAATTATGTCTTAGAAACCTTTAGACAGTCTGAAAAATATGAGCATATTATAAATCTCCATTTTTTGGGAGATTCACCTGGAGGGAGAGGAAGGGTTAGGGTACATGACTAAGAAAACACTGGCTTGGTGCATTTAGAAACAGCTGTTTCTGAACCATTTTCTTCCATTTGTGCTACACTGGGGACTTTTTTAAAATTATGGATTTTTCATTAAAATGACAGGAAAGGTAGGAGAAGGATGTGCTGGGAGGTATCAGGGGAAGTAATGGAGAGTTGGGGTGCATACAATATATACTGCATGAATGCATGAAACCATCGAAGAATACAAAATATTCTTCAAAAAATGAAAATGTAGGGTTCTACCCAAAAGACACTGAAGTGCAATCTCCTATTTTAGATATGAGGGTATTCAGAGGCAAAATGGCTAAACTCCAGAATCTGATCCCTGACCCAGTAAGACAATGGGCAGCTCCAGACAGGAGATGCTTCAGGGCCCATCTTAGCTACTGCTTACTGCCTCCAAGGATTTCCTCTAAATAAAGAAGAACTGTGCTATGAAAATAAAGTGACTCTCTAGTTCTACCTCAGGGATGAAATATAGTTGTACTCTCCAAGTCTGAAATATAAAACTTATCATCCTAAATTGAGCAGCTTCCACAGGGAGAATGACTCCATACACCATGCCAGCTATTAAATATTACCTTCTGGGACCCAAATAGCAGATGTTCTGAAATGCTGAGGTTTCTGAGGATAAACTGATTGACTGCTTGGACTTCAGTCAAAATTCTGACCACAGAACTCCAGGATGACCCAAACAGGACTGATTGTGTGTTGTCATTAGTAAAGCTTAATGTAGTCACTGTTCTACCGCTGTGAAGAGACACCAGGACAAAAAAAAAAAAAGCCTTTAACTGGGGACTTGCTTACAGTTTCAGAGGTTTAGTCTTTTCTACCATGGTGGGGAGCATGGCGGCACATAGGAAGTCACTAGAGCAGGAGCTGAGAGCTACATCCTGATCCACAGGCAGAGAGGAGAAAGAAAGAGACACTGGGTCTGGCTTGGGCTTTTGAAACCTCAAAGCCCTCCCCCACTGACACACTTCCTCCACCAAGGCCACACCTCCTAATCCTTCCAGAGTCCCACTCCCTGGTGACTAAGCATTCAAATACATGAGCCTATGGGGCCATTCTTAATCAAAGCACCACATCTGACAAAAGCGAATGGCAGCGTCTCTGGAGGTCCCACTAACAAGCCTGTGGATTAGTTATCTCTATCAGCTTCCACGTTCCCCAGTTATTCCAGGTGCAGTGACAAACCCCCAGCTAAACTTATCCTTGATGTTTTCTTCTTATGAGGGAGCACTTCAAAACGCTCCCTAAGCACTTGACTGTCTCCATTTGGCCTTCACAAAGGTGTCACAGGTACAGCAGATACAACCCTCTTAGAACACTTAAATGAAGACATTACATACTCTTAAATCTGCATATCTAGATGTTTAGGCGATGCTTTATTTTCTGTGACTCTGGACATGTCTCAGCCTGCCTTTCTTCAAGTGTTTTTGATAACTTCCTTTAAAATAAAGGGAATTATCCCACAAACACCAGCCTTTTGGCACTTCTCATTGACAAGAAGAACTATTTTAACATTTGTTCCTTGAGAATTTTGATTGTCAGAATGTAAATGGCACTCAGCCAGGAGAAATGAAGCCAAATTTCATAATAATTGCAAAGCACCTTTAGTAGCGTCAGTGCCAGCCTCTCACTCCATCCCCTCTGCAGCACCAGAGCAAACCTATGACACCTAAGAGGGTACTCTGTTCCCATTGCCTGCCTACTCGCACAGGTGTTGGCCTTCAATGTCACACTCTAGAGAGCCATTTCAGAAAAGCAAACCTAATAACTGCCTTAGAAAAGGTGTTGACTTCTCTCATCTGTGAAAAAACAACTTCCTTGGCTCTTCTTGACTCAGAAGGGTCTACACTCGATTTTATGCATCTTCCCAATTATCCTAGCCCATTTTGTTGATCTTCCTATTGTAGCTCAATCCAGTGACCATCCACCCTCAGATGACCTAACCCATCAGCTGCACTGCCCAGGCAGGCTGCTCACTCCTGCTGCAGCTTTTCTGACTTCTACAGTACCACATTGTGCAGTCACTATCAATTTCCTGTTGCCCCTGCCAACACCATCTCACTTCCGTTGGTGAACCCAGGAATACTCTGCTTTCCCCTGTAAATGCCGACTCCAGAGCATTCAAATCACAGCAGCCCCAGAAGAGCAGGCACTGAACGCCTCTCTCCCTGAATCCCACCAGTTCCCTTTCATCTCATCAGGAGCAAAACTAAGTGTAACCACTCCTTGCATGCATGAACGTCCGTCTGTATCCTCCCCTCCTTGGCCCACATTCGCTCACTTCACTCCTGTCTCCAGCCTCTCCCTCCTGTTCAGGCAAACCTGTCGTGCTTGCGTCCTAAGATCTCTGCTATCACTCCCATCCCACTTCCTTCCCACAGGATTCCTTCTCTGTCGTCAATCTCTGCCCAGGAGCCCTTTCTCAGTGAAGAAAGCCTTCCTGAAATCACCCCGCATGGCACGGAGTCCCCAACCCTTGCCTGCCTTGGAGTCTTCCAAACTTCACGCTGCAGGATAAAACAAACTTCACTCATTGATCTGTTCTATATCTGTATCTAGAATGTTCCACAAATGGAGTTCTGCTTGCTACTGTGCCATCAGCACCTAGAACACTATCTGGTACATGGTGGGTATCAATAAATACTGGGCGAATCAATGAATCATATTAATCAAACATTACAGATTTATATGAGTTATCCATACAGGCAAGAAAGCTGAAGGAATAGAGAACACTAAAGAACGGAGGGTTATACATGATGACAGAGATAAGCTCCTCAAAAAAGATACAATTCAAAACTGAGCATGGTGGTACAAGACTACAATCTAGAACTTGGAAGGCCAAGGTAAGAGGATGGCCATGAGTTCCAGGCCAGTCATGGATACCCTGACAAATACATGCATACACACATACATGCATAAATGACAAAAACCCTGCCTTACATGAATAAGAACAAAAATGCAGATAAATTCACAGTACAAATAATTAAAATTTTCTAATCCAAGCATGCTAACACATACCTGTAATCTAGCACTCAGGAGTGTGAGGTAAAAGATCTGAAGGATAGCTGGGGCTACACGGCAAAATTCTACCTTGAAAATAAAAAAAGCAAGGGAGAAGAAACAAACATCTACCTTTCACATGTTAAGAAGTGGGGGGGTGTGAAATTTTAAATGTTTTTATTTAATCTAATATTTCAGAAAGGTTATTTCTACATGTATTATTATTCATAAAAATTTAAATATTGTGGGTTTTTTATTGCTGTCTTGTTTTATTTCTATTTTTAATTTTTTTCAGATAAGGTCTCTTTATGTAGTCCTGACTGTACTGGAACTCACTATGTAGACTAGAGTGTCCTGGGACCCAAAGAGATATGCTTGCCTCTTCCGCATGCACTGCCATTCCCTACGATATGTTCGTTTTATACTAAATACTTGGAACTTATGCAGGACACATCTCAAGCAGCACTACCATCTCAGCGCTCAGGCACCACATGTGGGCAAGTGGCCATCATACTACACAGCATTATGATCTGACCCGAATTAAACCACCCCAATAAAATGAGAACAATCTTAAACATCTACGCTTGGTTATTAACTGAAGAGTCCAAAACAAGATTCTAAGGCATCCTCGTGGTTTACTAGTCTTGTCAAAAAAATCTTCCAAGAATAGAACAGAAGAAACGGGGTCATTTCTGAGAAGTCACTGCTATCGAGATAACTGGCTGTGCTTTAACTGGAAAGGCCAGGGTCCTTCCCCCTGCTCCCTGTGATTAAGAAACAAGTCCAGAAAGACTCTGTAATCTTATCTACATTAACATAACAGAACCATTATTTTCAAATACAACTATCAGCACCATGTCCAATAGACTGCCATGGATCTCAGGTTAACCAAAGCCCACCCTGCATGGAAAGACTCTCGGAGCCATAGATGACCTTCCATGTGTTAGAGAAACTGCCTCAACTACACATTTGCATTTTAGTAAATGAGAAACAAACCACCAAGGAGAATGCTTTAAACATGCTAACACCTGCACTTAAGCATCACTACGTTGTCCGAGATTATGATGTAAGGACAATGTGTTCCTGACTTTTACCATCAGTGAGTTACCTTCTTTCAAAATCACTTGATTTACACCTATTTACTACTATTTTAAATTATTTATTATAAAATCACCACTATTTTCCAGTGACAAAATTTAAAGAACTCAACTGAAGTGTACCATGTTTTAAAACCTCAAAGTTCCGAGATTCTACACTGTGTGTGTGTCTTGCATGCTTGTACACATGCATGTGGAGGCCAGAGGAGGCTACATTTGTTAAAAAGCTGGACAATGAGCAGGCAGGAGAGTGGGACAGCATCTACTTACCAGTGGCTCTGAGCCATGCTCAATGCTCCCATGAACCAGTGATAAGCGAGGACCAGCAAGGCAGAGATGCTGCAGACTCCTACTAGCTTGAGTCTTCCTGTGGGAGAACAGAAAGTGTGTTACACCCAGGACAGAACTATCAGACCAGAAAGAAATCAGCTCCGTTTATTCTTCTCCTTCTGTGTTTTTTAAAGTGAGGACTCAGAGTAAAGTTAATTCATCACCCTGGAATGGTGGGTGACAGGACACACCTTTTGTCCTTTCTGTTTTAAGACATCCCTTCCAGCACAAGCCTAGACTGACACAGTAAAATATACACACCCTGTAGCACAGCCTGGTTACTTTCTACCAGTGTGACCCTTCACTAGATAAAATCTGCTGTCTCTAACTGATCAAACACTTTTCATTCAAAAGGAGGGGAAACATTTATTAATTTATTTTTATGAGCATTGGTGTTTTGCTTACATTCACGTCTCCATGAAGACATCAGGTCCCCTGGAACTGGAGTCACACATAGTTGTGAGCCACCATGAAGGTGCTGTTAATCGAATCCAGGTCCTTTGTGAGAGCAGTCAGCGCTCTAACCACTGATCAATCTCCCCAGTCCAAAGGGAAAACATTCAAAGGACTGACGCTGAGCACAAGGGTGTATATCTATAATGGAGGGAAAGTGGGAGGCCAAGGTAGGCAGACTGCCATGATCTGGAGGCCAGCCTGAGCTACACAGTACATCTAGGCCAAGCAGGGACCAGTGTAAAGTCCCATCTCAAGATGGAGGGAGAAAGAGAGGTCAAGGGGGAATAGAACAGAGAGGAGAGAAGAAAAAAAAACAGAATGATGGAGTCATGGACTGATAAGCAGGACTGAAACCTTGGGCTTATTTTTAAAATATGGAAGTGATTGAATATTTATGTTACATCAAAATTATAGAGCTGTCTTTACACACATGTACACAGAAAAGATCATGGATTGGGTGTACACTGTAATGGACTGCCACTGTTTCCCTAACAGACAACTGTCTTCTCTCACACTAGTTTTATTGCTATTTTTTTTCCTAACAAACAAAGTTAGCATAATCTCATTAAGTTTTCTCAGATGCATTTTCAAAGCTTGATTTCATGTCAATCAGCTGACAACACTACCCTTCAGCTGACTCTTCTCTAGTGACACTAACAAAGTGGTCTTTGCACCTGCGGGGGAACCTGTGAGGCTCGAGGGTGGTCTGTTAAATGGAGGCTGTGCTCTGCTCCATGTTTAACTTGAACTGCCAGCGCTTCAGCCTAAACAGTGTTCACAGAGGCTATCTTTTCTCCTGACATGCTGCGTTCCATCCTTGTTCCTTTAATCCATTCACCAGGTCACACTTAGCGCGCTACAAACTGTCTTGGAACTTTTCAACGGTTCCATGACCTGAGTGGCTTGGTCTCCAGCCTCCCAGGCTAACTCTGGCCTGTTCTCAGATCCCCTCTGCCTATCCCTCCACCATGCCAGTCCTTCCTATGAGATGGCATCACAGGCTCCACCCCAAGTGCCATCATGCTGCCCTCCATATTTTGCTTATGATGCTTCAAAAGCCCATCTCTGAAAGCCTTCATGAGCTACACGGACTGCTACATGCTGTATAGGAGACAACACAGCTCTGTAAACCATAAACCTGGATGGTGGAAGAGGGAGAAGTCTCACTGTGGCTGCTCTCTTCTCACCAGGCTCTTCAAGTCTTTCAGGTGTAGTAACTGCCTAGCTTGTCCATTCCATAGCTAAATGTTTTCAACAACTTCATGTGCAAGCCCATCTTTTAATACTGCACTTCTTTTTTTTTTTTTTGAGACAGGGTTTCTTTGTAGCTTTTGGAGCCTGTCCTGGAACTAGCTCTTGTAAACCAGGCTGGCCTTGAACTCACAGAGATCCGCCTGCCTCTGCCTCCCGAGTGGTGGGATTAAAGGCGTGCACTACCACGGCCCGGCCAATACTGCACTTCTATAGTCCCCAGACTGTAAGCCTCTGCTTGCTTTTAATGGACTCTGTAGGATAGTAGACTCAGTCAGCGGGGCATAGTGGTGCACACCTTTAATCCCTGTACTCAGGAAACACTACAGAGTGAGTTCCAGGACACCCAGAGTTACATAATACAGAAACTATACCTCAAAAAAAGAACACATGCATACACAAAACAAAACACATCACCGTGTCATTGTTTTCCTTAAATATCAATATAAATTCATACTGATAAAACCAGGATAGGAAACATGGATGGATCCAAAAGACCTAAAAATATACATGTAAATGATGGAGCATAAAAACTTAATGCAAAGACAGTATTGTGGCTCATGACACAGCACTTACACAGCCCTGGGTTCAAGTCCCAGAAGTATAACACTACAAAACGAAGACTTAGGAGAAAGTATCTGGCCATTATCCATAAACTGTACTAGGTACTCAATCCACATTAGCACCTTTAATCTAAAACAAACTACACTTTATATGGCCATGTGTAGCAGACACACCTGTAATCCCAGCACTCAGGAGGCAGGCGGGGAGGACTGTGGCAAGTTCAAAAGCAGCTTGAATTTAAATAGTTAGAACCCTGGCTCAGAAAGCCAGGGGAAGGAGCTACAGCTCAGCAAACAGGGTTTGTCAATACAAAGCTATCTCTAGTTACTCCACGCTGGGAGTCTTAGGAAGAACATGACTTGTACCAGGTACTTAGCTTAGAGACAATTTTCCATCAGATTATCATTTTAACATCACACTGAGGTCTTCAGAACTGTCCCTGGGGGATACACTGGCTGGTAACATAGGGTCTTAGGTTCAATCAGCAGTACAGATAGATAGGCAAATAGGTAGGTAAATAGATAAATAATAGATATGTGTATGCATCACCAGACTTGAGAGCTACCCATGATACCCTGCTAAATCACATTAGCACATCCTCTCACATTGCTGTGTAGGTATGATACAGACCCCAAGTAGCAGAAATTAGTACTCATGTTTACCACTGTGGGCAGTTGGTAATTAACATCTGTATGAGAAATACAAGGCAGGCTAGGGTATTTTTTTATTTTTTTGAGTTAATATACCTGTGTTAATTAGGATTTCTATTGCTGCAACATAACACCATGACCAAAAAAGCAAGACTGGGGGGGGGGGAGGTTTTCCTGGACTTTACTGAACACTGCTGTTCACCACTGAAGGAAGTCAGGACAGGGACTCAGACAGGGCAGGACCCCGAAGGCAGGAGGTGATGCAGAGGCCATGGAGGGGAGCTGCTTGCTGGCTTGCTTCCCCTGGCTTGCTCAGCCCACCTTCTTACAGAACCCAGGACTCCCAGCCCAGGGATGACACCACCCACCATGGCCTGGGACCTCCCACAATGGTCACTAAATGAGAAGATGTCTTACAGCAGAATCTCATGGAGGCATTTCCTCAGCTGAGGCTCCTTGCTCTGCTAACTCTAGCTCGTGTAAAGCTGACACACAAAACCAGCCAGTACAGCACCCTAGTGTCTTAGTCACTGTTCTACTGCTATGAAGAGAAACCATGGCCAAGGCAACTTGCTTACAATTTCAGAAGTTTAGCTCATTATCACTCTGGTGGGAAGCAAGGCAGCAGGCATACTGCTGGAGAAGTAGATCAGAGCTACATCCTGATCCTCAGCAGAGAGGGAGATATGGTCTTGGCATGGGCTTTTGAAACCTCAAAGCCTACGACCCTCAGTGACACACTTCCTTCAACAAGGCCACATCTCCTAATCCTTTCAAACACTGTCATCCCTGGTGACTAGCACTCAATGAGCTAGCTATAGGGGCCATTCTTATTAAAACTGCCACACTCCACTCCCTGGTCCCCGTAAGTTGTAGCATTTCATAATGCAAAAATTCATTCAGTCCAATTTCAAAAGTCCCCACAGTCTCGACACTGTTCAAAAGTCTGAAGTTCAAAGTCTCTGAGACTCATGGCAATCTCTTAAGCGTGTCTTGAAATCTCCTCTGCCAACACCCTTAATCCCAAACTCCTCAATTTAGCCTCAGGCACATTTTCAGGACTAACACATTTTTTGAATGACTAATATTCAATTATATGAGCTGATGGGGGCCATTCTTATTCAAACCATCACACCTAATCAATTTAAGGGAGGACATGGTTCTTAGACGACACTGCCCTTCTATGATCACTCTCTCAGACGGGCAGCTGGCTGCAGCTGTCCCTCACAAAGGGGTGGAAAGCTGTCTCTGCACTATCACACTAGTTAGGAAAGGCTAAGATACTGTGTTACAGAAACTAAATGGAAAAAATGAAAAGCTTTGGCAGACTCAGGACTGTTACCCTGTCCTCAGAAGTGAACTAGACTTCTGTGAGGGCAAATGGCCAGCCCTTATGGTTCCATGAGAAATATTCTCTGCTTTCTTCAGGGCTTCATTCACATTAATCATCAAAACAAGACCTCGCATTGGAGTCACTGTTGGACTCAGGAGGATGCTATGGGAAGAAACACTAACAACATCTTGCATCCCGCAGAAAGTCAATCAGATGGTCCCATTAAAGTTCTCTCCTGTAATTTCAAAACAGCACAGGCCCTGGCCTCAGGTCCCTGAGTTCCTTTCCACTCACCTGCCTTGCACCTAGGACACACAGTGAGCATCCTGGCCACTTCCTAGAGAACCCGGTTCACATGCACTGTGCTCTTGGACCTATTATGTAACTGTGGTTGAAGATATTTTTCACCAGACTCTTTAAACAAAGGTCCACGTGACACATTTCTGCTTGAGTTTAGTTCCAGGAAATGTTTGGTTTCTGCAGATGTTTACGTGCTTCTGGTTGTCAACACATACAAACTATGCAATTCTGTGTTTTCTTTTTCTCACTTTAGCAACTAGAAAGCCCCAAGTCAAGTATATTCACCAACTCTGCCCAACATAATGCCTAATCCTCCAACTTTCCTTTAATGTAAGGCTTAAAACTTGTTTTTTTATAAACTTATTTTACCTTTTGGCCTGAAATGTGCAAATATAAGTTCCAGAATAAAATGGAAAAGAGGAGAGCATGGTAGTGTGTTTTTCCACTGAGAAAGAGTAACTAAGAATGTAATTGTGTTATCCAAAAGGACCCTTCCTCTAAAAAGACATCAATAGCCTCCTTATGCAAGCTCTGTCCACACAGCTTGACTAAGACACAAATATATTCCCAGCTGAATTTCCTTAGCAACACTGAAAGGCCTGAAAGGTTTTGTCAACTCCATCACTGAGAGTTCTTTAATTACTATTTTGAACATTAAAGTGTTTTGGAGAGTCAACTAAAGGCTTTCTGGCAGGTGTTCCCAGAGACTGGAGAACAGAACAAAGCACACACATGTACAAGCCAGGGGACTACATCAGCTGTACCTTAACTTTGGCTCTACATTCCCTAATATAAAGAGAAAACACACACACACACACACACAACAACCACATTAAAAAAAAAACTGATTGCAAAGTTATCCCTAGGGATGCTGGGAAATAAGTCTTAGAATAAGTATGACTTGTCCTGGTAATTATCTGAGAAATATCTTTTCTAGCAGATCACTGTGTAAACAATACACTGGGGTCTTTGGAACTGTCCCTGTGGGGATATGCCAATTGGCTTCTCCAAACTTCTTTATAGGATGTAATACATACAGTACAAATGCAAAGCTCCCCAATAACCTAATGAGATAAATAAAACCCAGACAGTGTGTTATACAACTTCCTAGATTGATGAAAGAATTTTATGTCTATCAAATATGGGAGACATATATGGCTTAATTAACTCAGAAAGGACTGGCTAACTGGCTTGGATTGTGGACTGAATCTTGGGTGTCATACTTTATTACTGAGCTATACTGTGCCCAGGGATTTTTTTTTAACCAGATCTAATATTTTAGTACCCCTACTCTTAATAGTAAAAAACTACCTACTGGACAGGACAAATTTTTGGTAGAATAATCATTTTGAGATTAATACATATTACACTAGGTTTGTGGGTACATGCCTTTAATCCCAGCATTGATGAAGGCTGGAAGATCTTTCATGAGTTCAAGACCAGCCTGGTATACACAGTGAATTCCAAACCAGCCAATCTATGCAATAAAACCTTGTCCCAAGAAGAAAAAATATATATATATATATATGGGGAGGGAGGACTTTTTTTACAAGGTAGTATATTATGCTATCTTATGTTCAACTTTATATCATCTACTGTTAGTGAAAATGTAACTCTTCTACTAATGGTTAAAACTCAGAACTTGGGGGTGTGGGAACTGTAAAGGTCAGTCAGCTCCAGGGAACACTGCCTCTCTGTGTTTTGTCTGGACACCCTGCACACGGCTCACGTGGGATTTCAAACCACATTGTGAGCTACCCAGTTACCAACGGCCACGCACACAGCCACCTGCTCGTGAGTCCTGGGGGAAAGCACGGCGTGCCAGCAGAGGACTTAAGGGACAGAATGGAGCTTCAGGTACTTCTGTCTGGGGGAGAAGTCCGCCTGTCTGTCCACAAGCTCTTCTCTCTGGCGTCAAGGGAGTAACCAAGCAAAGGAAGATGGGGGGGGGCGGAGTGGGGACATGACATGCTGGTTTGGAAGCCTCATGTTCCAAACAGAAAGCAGGGTGTCCTCTACTGGAACCAGCCAGTTTTCGGAGTTCCCATGGAAGTCAGACACCCATTCTTCAGAGTGCAGTCGCCTAGGGAACTCACAGGTGCAGTATCACACCAAGAATTCAGAATTCACCCGCAGCTCCTAATACCGCAGACACGTTCACCAAACAGAGGCAACATTTACCACACATTGCTAGGCAACAGGGCTGACTTTCTCCTTAAGGTTGGGGAAGTGAACAGAATATTTATCCGGGGTTAATTATGTCCTTAAAGAACAATTATTCTTAAACTACCTTCATATGTAAAAAATAAAACCTGACATGGTAGAACAAAAAGACATGTTTAATATTGTTTAAAAGCTACAACAAACTCACACTTGCTAAATGAAGCATTTCCTTCAAGGGATAGAAAACGCATCAAAGATAATGATTTAATAATGCAATAGAAGTCTTTCTGTTTGTTTTCCGAGTCAGGGTTTCTCTGTCTAACAGTCCTAGCTTTCCTGAAACTCACTCTGTAGACCAGGCTGACCTCAAACTCACAGAGATCTGCCTGCCTCTGCTTCCCAAGGGCTGGGATTAAAGGTGTGTGTCATCACTGCCCAACTAAACTATACACTTTCTAACCTTCCCTAGGATAGATCTAACAAAAGATCCCAGAAGAGTTTTGTAAAGAAAACTCACAAGTTGAGCAAATGAAGGAATCTATTCTTTGTGGGTGACAGAGTAAATGTCCCTTATCCTTGAACTTGGACTGACTTTAATTAAAATCTCTACAGAGTCTTTCAAGGATCTCAGTCTAAAATTCCTAAGAAAAAGGGCCAAAAACAGCCTTCAAAACCATGAAGGGAAGTTAGGTAATCTGTCCCCTAGAAATTATAGGTTTATATAAAACAACGATAAATAAAATATTAAGGACAAATAAAATGCCAAAGCACCCAAAAACCTCATTATTTCAAAATTTTCTGTGTATCTGTTATATGTACATACATGTGCATGTTGGTGTGTAAGCAGGTCCATACGTGTGGACATCGGAGGACAACTTCCAGTGTCCTTCCTCACATGCACCTTTCAAGAGACAGGATCTCTTAACTGCCAGCAAGGCCTAGGACTCTGCCTGACTCACTCCCCAGCCTAAACCACCATCCTGGCTTTGGTTCTGGGGACTGAATTCAAGCCTTGTCAAACACCTTATCAGCTGAGCTACCTTTGGGGCCCCTTTCAGACAGAAATATGACACAGTGGAAAGTGGGGGAGATGGGGAGAAAGGAGGAGGAAAGGTGTAAGGGAACGGAAGGGAGGGAGAGTGGGAATGGGAGAAGACAGGGCTGAGGCTGCAAGGAAAGCCGCCCAAAGGACGTGCTACTGCCCAGAAGATATCCTTTGTTTCCTATCACAAGCGGTTCCACCAAGAAACACAGGAAATAATAAAGCACCTGTCCTTAAGCAATAGCACACACATTTAGAATTTTAACAGAGAATTAGCAAGTACATGAGATCAATGTAGTGTGGATTACATCATACAGAGGCCAGGGGGTCAGGGCGACAGAGGTGAGGTACGTAGTGAATACAGACCAACTCTAAAATAAAGAGAATTATGACATTACATGCTGATTCACCTTTAAAGACAGAAAGGTAAAACTTTAGGGGGTAAGGTACCCATGCTATCAGCAGAGGAGATAGGGGACTGAGAAAAGGCATATCTACCTAGAAAGCATGTGGCTTGGCATCCAACATCTAGCTAGCAGGGCCAGAAGGTCATAGACATTCAACAAGCATTTGTTGAGGTAGGTAATGATTTAATGGAGGATGGACAAGCTTGAGTTTGAAATAATGCTTAATAATTAACCAGAAGATTCTCCTTAGAATGCCTGTGGCTCAAACTGCTTTTTATAAAAATAACTGTTTTCAATTAACACAATGGACTGCAGGAATACAGACAGTTTGGTAATCCAACACCTGTGCATAAAAACCAGACCTGTATCCATTGATTCAACAAAGAAGCACTAGGGTACAATTCTAAGCAGGGGTTATCCTAACCAGACTACACAGTTCAACTTATTTACAAACAACATCCTGAAAGAACAGAGCAACAGTGTTCAGAAGAATATTCAGACCATTCTTCATTGCATTATGAAATACTGACCTCTTTAAACTAGCTGATATACTCTGTTAGCACAGAGCTGTTTTCCCCAGGATTTGCTGTTCTTTCTTCTCAAGGAGAACCCTGCATCCAGAGTCGGTCCTCTGTGGCCTCCTAGTGCTCGCCATGGAGAATGACAGCCTCTATGTCCTCAGTTATAATTCTACAGTCAATGCTTCTACTAAAAGCAAACTCCTTTCTCTCCTGTTCTTCTATACAAGTAATGCTAATCCTCAGAGTAACAGTTCAGTATTTCTAGACCAAACCAAGATGAGAGGCAGTCAAGGAAGACTTACCATCATGGGTGTCTCCTTTGTCATTTCCTGACCAGACCCAAGAAGCTGCATCCCCAGGAAGCCACCTAACTAATGTCAAGGAATCTTTCTGGTTTTTGTTTGCGTCCAACAAGACTTTAATTAGTTTGTTCCTGCCTTGCATGGGATTTTTTATTGCAATCCTAGAATATTCACCACTCTATTTCTCTATGACAGGTCACTAGCAACAGTGACTGCCTCTGCAGAGTGCTCATGCTTGACTGAGCCTTAGCCACACAGAGGGGTCCCCACTTCCAGCCTGACACTAAGGCCCACAACCTTTCTTGGAGGCAACAAAGATATCACAGCTACTAGGGAAAAGACTATTGGGCCAGAGAGGGAGGCCACGTGCTGGCTAGCAACTACTATCCCCGAGGGACTTGGTGAACAGAAAACAGCAAGGGTCTGTTTCACAGGACCACAAGTAACAATTTTAGATATAAGTAGTTAAGTCTGGGGAAGAGTTCAGGAACGAGAAAAGTGTTAAGTATATCTAGATACACGATGCCCAAACACAATCATTAATTAAAAACAAAACAAAGGCTATGATGGAGAGAAAAGCTAACTACGGACTCTGTTGTGAATAATGTGTTCCAAGTCATTACAGTGTAAATGCTGAGCATTATGAAAATGTAATTATCACAATCAAGAGGGTGGAGGGCCTACGCACACAGGGTGGGTGGGGTGTGTAGCAAAGGTAAAATCTAGCAGAGAAATCAGAGTTTGTGAGTAGTTCAATGAGCTGGTACATACAAAATGAACAGAACACCACTTGGCAGACAGCAATTATGAAACACAAAGCTTGCGCATGGCTCAATTTCAAAGCTGAGGCATGTCCCTCACATCATACTTCTGAAACAAGCGTATGACTTTCATAAACAAAAAAATTATTTTATGCCTATGTTCAAATTGTTGTCAGGCAAACAGACAATGGGGAACCAGCTACGTGTGCATGGCACAAGAAAAGCCTGAGACAAAGAATCTTTTCTAGTTATTTTCCATTCTCCAGTTCTCTTTCCATCTGTAAATATCTGACTATTTAGACTGGCCCTTTAAATACAGCTAATAAAACATGGTTAGAAGTGAAATTAATGATTTATCAAAAGTAAAATATGAACTACTGTTCAAAAACAAGCAAACTATCTACCACTAGATGGCACTATACAGGGTAATTTCAGAAATGCATAATGAAATTCAAACTGTCAAATTACAAGAATGCTTTCAGGAGACGAGGCTATGATCAAATCAGTCACATTTTTTAAGCTATTATGTCATTTCAGAAGCAGATATGGTTAATGAGAAAAAACAATTATATAATCAAGTTAAATATTTACCAATTTATTTGATATACCAACAAACTTTTCAGATAGTTTTAAACAGAAATAATGCTGCAAGTATCTCCCAGTTTCTAAAACAACAATAACTTTTTTTAAAAATGTATTTCTCTGCATAACTGTGGGGGTTTTGTGCTGGGGCTGGCTTAGTTTAAAAAAAATCCAAACCAAACCAAAAAACCTCTAATTCCCAGAATCCCTTCCATCTATGGCTCTAGGCAGGATCAGCATACAGGAACTTACTTGAGATCTGGAAGAGGAATCCCATAATGCCTCCTCTGCGCTTAGCCACTGAGCCATTTCTGCCACTCCTTTCTAATTTGTCAAATTATTATTTATTAGTTTTATTCACTTTTCCTGAAACCTTCCAGATTTGGTAAACCAGGCAAATGTGAGAGTCAACCATCAACATGGCTCCTGAAGTGAACCATGGGGCACCAGACTTAGACAGGTGTAACTGGCTCAACAAGTGTGTATTACAAGAATGGATGAGTTGAGTTACTGTCATTTCTGGATAGGTCTATTTTAATCTTCTAATGTCAAATAAAATGGGAAATATTAACTACTTGTCTGTTTTTGTTCTAGTTCTGGCCTGTTTTTCGGGGTAGTGCCATCCAGTCTGGGTGACTTTTCCATACAGAGAACACCTCAACCCTTATCTCTAGCAATGAACTTCCAACCAAGTCATACTCCCCAGACTCTGGGAACAGCACTGAGTTCACAGACGTGTTGCTGGTTCTGTGGTTTTTGAGTCATATACAATCAGGGCTTCTGAACCATTTACAACCACTGTCTGCTTTCAGCCTCGAGAACCCTAAGGCATCTTCCTGCTGGCATGGGCCGGATGTGGATCCTTTCAAGGTGTAGGAGAACCTTTCTAAAGTTGAATATCTGGCCCATGTCAACACCAGGATTTGAACTCATCTCTGATCTGAAGCTGATCAGAGCTCTTGACTACCATCGACAGTGCTTCTCCACCTGCCCCAGTAGATCAGACAGTGCAAAAGCGAAGCCTGACCCGATTTCTTCCTTCATGGGGTGTGCACGTGTGTGCAAGCCAGAGGTCAGCCTCAAATGTCCTTCTGCAGTCGGTCACCAACCACCTTGTATCTTCAAACATCTTTCATTGGTCTGGGGCTTACCAAGTAAGCAGGCTGGCCAGCTAAATCCATGAATCTACCAGTCTCTACCCCTCTAGGGCTGGGATTATACATGGACCACTACCTCCACACCCAACATTTTACACGGGCTTTGGGTACTGAACTCAGATCATCTTGAGTGTTCAGCCAGCTCCATACTGACCTCCCCAGCCCAGCAATCCCTTTGTGTGTCTCCAATCCAAAGCATTTAATATTAAATATCACACTTATGCAAATACCCTTGTGTTTAGCATGTGACTAAACATATCGATTTTGACTATTAGCTGAGGTGTGACCTCTCAAAAACAAGGCCTTCTCCCACTCAAACTGCAAAGCTGCCTGGGTTTCTTAAAAGCCAATGGCAATGCAGACACTGGAGATGAAGACAAAAGCCAGTGCTTAAAAGCAAACTAGGTAAGAGTTCCTGAAGCCCATGCACCACAGAGCTGTACCACTGTAAGACCACAGCTATCCTTCACCTATCCAGACACCTATTAATGCTATAGCTCCAGACACTCCATTCTGCCTCTCACGCTGACTTCCCATCTCCAACGAAGACATGAACTTCAGATCTAGCCCCTGTCCCACTGTTATGAAGTGAGCCAGACCAGCAATGTTATGAGGATGCCAATTAGAACTATCTATAGGCAGAAGGCTGTGTCAAACACAGCACCTTCCTGCCAGGCCCTAGGAAAGGGTTCACACTTAAGATTGTCACCCCAGCTTAATTAAATATACAGGAAATGAAGTCTATGAAGACATCTTCTGCTCTCTTATCTGCTAGTAAGAAACACCTAGTTGGTGCTCTGCAGTAAGTAACAGACTGAGAATTTGTCTGAATACACCAAAAACCTCACTAACATGCATCTTGGAATAAAAAAAACCTAACTGTCTGGATGTTTTAAGCACAATAACCTCACAGTACTCAATTATTAGGCTAGGCCTAACAGAAGGGACTCTTCCAAACCCCTCTGGCTAGCAATCCCTGTGGTCAATCCATCTCCATCAGAGCCAGACTGAGCAAGTCTCAAGTTTGGAGTAGAGAGAAATTTTTTTCTTGTTGGGTCCCAGGTCTAGTCCTTTCAGATTAAATGCCTTCTCTCCACAGCTGTTAGACCCACCACCATCTAACCACCCAATCTCCTCCTTCTAGAATCTTCCCTTGCCCGGTGTATTCTTGGGCTCACTCCTGTTATACTCAATATGGATTCTCACTTCTTGCTGAAAACTCAGTTTTTCTGCCCAGAATCACCCACTCACCTGACTCACACAAGTTGCATACTATAAAAATATCCTTCATTCCTTTACACTTGGAGAAAACAGCAGCATGCAACCACGCAACTACAGTCCATATCCCTTGGCTTTGGTCAGATGCCCTTCTTTGTCTATGGTTTTCAAGATGAGACCATTTCCTCCAGAGACTTGAACTTAACCAGTTGCGAAAGGTGGTAACTAGCTGTTATAAAAGCTATTCCGTCTCCACGAGACAACCACCTTAAATCTGAGGCTGAGACTGCTACTCACTTAGAAAATGAACCGTATGAACCACTGACAGACTACAGATTTTATAACCACCATCTTAGAGAAGAAATGGAGTGGACAGAAAACACTCATCTCTTCTCCGGGACTGCTTGGAGGAGACCTGAAGACATTTGACATCTCTTTCATAGACTGTTAGTTGTTTTCCCTTGTACAGGAGGCTGTAATCTCATCCCCTTGGATGGTCCCACAGAACCACTTATCACTTTCCAAAGCATCCATATCAAGACTGAATCCAGCTGCTGGTACTCTTCCTGCCTTTTATCTCCTTCCAGAAAGGGCTTCCGAGAATACCTCTAAAATCAACATGAGCTTCAGACCATGGTTCTCTCTGACAAATGGTCACGGGAGGGACGATAAACTCTCAACCAGCAGGTCTCTCACAGGTTCCAAAGCAACACGCTGAACAGAGATGCACAGAAAAAGCCAGCTGAGAACTACACCAAAGGCCCGGCTTCCTCCCAGAGGCCCCAGGCGGAGCAACTATGGCTCAATGAATGGCTCTGGGTGCTCTCTCAGAACTGCCCACTTCAACAGCCTTGGGTTTCATGCTCATCATCCTGAGATCTTCAGAGAGAAATGATTTTCACTGGCACCAACATGTAGACCCAGAAAGAGAGGGTTTTTTTTAAAAAAAAAAAAAAAAAAAAAAAGAAGCAAAAGGCAACCTTTCACCATAGCAATTCTCAGATTATAGCTTTTGGCTTGAAATGCAGATTACTTGAATAATATTTGCTTTGCAGAGAGCCTTATAAATCAGTGGGATTTTTTTTTGGGGGGGGGAGTCTCTTTTCTGTGATTGATAGAACTTCTTAGTTATTTTATCTTTTTTTAAAAAGGTCGTTCCCTTCTTTAATCTATCCTCCAAATCTATCAACTATGTTCTAACAGCTAAATCAGAACTAATTGGACAATAACCTCATACATCAGGCTAAAGACTGTGAGATGAATTAGTTATATACAACCAATTCTCGTCTGGAACAAAGGTCTGATAATGTTTTGACTTTAACCTTTTTTTACGATTCATCTTTTATAAGTGTGTAAGTGTCTTGCTTGTATTTATGTGTGTGCTCCATGTGTGTGCCTGATGCCTATAGTCATCATAGCTGGTCCCAGATACCCTGGAGCTGACTGTGAGCCACTCTGCAGGTACTGGGAACCAAACCTGGGTCGTATGCCAGAGCACCAAGTGCTCTTAACTGTGGAACCATCTCTCTAGTCCCCTATTTGTTCTGAATCAGAACTGTTTAGGGCCGAAAGCAGCTGGACACCTTTGGTGGACAACAGGGTAACCTTAAAAAGCACAGTTGTGACCCCAGCAGTTGCAGAGCTGACGCAGGAGAATGATTAAGTTCTCGGTTAGTGCGGGCCACATAATGAAAATCTGTCTCAAAGAAATACTGAGTTGAACTTTGATGCATGCTAAGACACAGATGAACTCTGAAGACACTAAGTGAAGTAAGTCCATCACAGAAGGATAGACATTATCTGGCTCATCTTAAGGGAGAGATATTTACTGTGCAGAATATCTCAGTTGCAGGAGATGTATAGGAGTGAGTTATGTGACGCCATCTGCGCACTTAAGGATAGAAAACACTATTTCAACACACAATGGTTATTTTTTAAAAAGTTAGATATTCAAAAGAATCTTAAACTGTCTTGAAAAACAGCAATGGTTTAAGAGATCAATGATAACACAGTTCTAACTCCCAGGCAAGAGGCTACTCTTTCAGAGAAAGCTCAGAACTTTTTAACTCCTTCCATTCCCTACCTTCAACCTATACCATGCCCTGGTTTCTGGGAAATAATCCATTTCCTCTCCTGTCCCTCGTTGCTCTTTCTAAATCACCACAATGGTTGTTCCAAGGAGTCACCACCTTTTCAAGTCCTCTAGCCGACCCATATCATCCCTTTGAATGTGAAACATCCCACACTTCCCCCAACCAGCATGGGGACCGAAGACCAGTCATCAGCTCTCTACACAGCGCCCTCTCCAAGCTCACTCCTCACTACTCTCCTGCTGCCAGGAGCTCAAGCCCTCCGAGTTCCCACCTCCACAGTGTGCCTCACAGTGCCCTGAAAACGTTTTCCTGTTTCTCCCCAGTATGATGAACAGTGATTTTTCTAGAAGACTCCAGACAAACCTCAGAATGCCCAGACCACCCCAGGCAAGTTAACTGCAAACTGTCTGACCAGGCTGGGCATGAGCAGAGCGTAGACCTGGCCAGGCTGGGCATGAGGACACATTGTACGCCACAGCACTGCCTCTGGTTTCTGGTTCCCTGACACACCCGCCTCAGAACACAGTGAGCAGCTCTGTCACTCCACTCCAGTCAGCCCCAGATCTCCAGCCCTCCTGCCGCTGCTATTCTAGAGGCATGAGCAGGGAGAGAAAAGCATGCATGCTCTCGCTCACTAACATATTAAACATAGAGCTGTTCAAGTAAGTCTGTCTTAACCCTTTCTTCTAAAGAGCAACCAGTTTGGACATCAAATTTGTAAATGAATATTAATTACAGATGTCCTGGAAGCTCAATGATGTAGTTTCCAAAACATTCTGGAATCAGAGGAGCTTGGAGGGTGACAATATTTCCTGAGAGTGCAGACACTGGGAATGGGATAAATGATCTAAAAACTTTCTAGATCTGCTGATGTCCAAGACAGAATGTATAGAAAATGCAGTAAGGATAGGATGGGTAAGAACAGGAAAAGAGAAAGGAAACAGGAAAAGGGGGGAGAACTACCACGCAGATCCCCAAGACAAATACCTAGAATAATCTGTCATTTGGATTAGAATTGCTGTTCTCTGAACATAAGTAGATTTTTTTATCAACTGCCCAAATAAATTGGCCAAAGATGTTTGTCAATCTACTCAGATCTTTAACGCGAGAATGGCCATGCAGCTGTCTCCTGAGATGAACAAGCTCCTCTTTTCCTGCCTTTCTTCTTACACCTGTGCACACATGGAAGCAGCCTGATGCCTATTTGGGGAGCACTAAGAACTACCTGCAGTTTGAGGCAGCCCACACCCCTTTCCATGCTCCTTTCGTCACTTATCACCTGGGCTACACAGAGTAGGGTCTTCCCAATCCTCCATTTCTGCTGTTTCTTCTCATACTCCTGGCTCCCCATGCTCACCCCCCATGTATTCTTCAAAAACAGACTCCATTCATGTAAGGCTGCCCTACTGATTTAAAGATCGTACTGACCACAATCAATCAGGTATTTTTGTGCTAAAAGAAACTTAACAATAGTTCCTTTATCCCAGCATGAGGTATATGCTGCTCTTTAGGAAGGATGGTGTACACCTGTAAAGCCAGCACTGGGGAAATGGGAGATGGGGAGGATGGGGTTCCACAAGGCCAACCTCAGCTACAGGGAGTTCATGCTAGCTTGATCTACATAAAATCCTATCTCAGAACAACAGCGACAACAACAACAACATCAAACAAAGCAAAACTCTTTAATTTAGAACCACAGTAATTATGGCCAGTTTGGTTTAGTTTCTCCTAAGAATTTAGTAGACTTATTCTTATTCGAGAAAAACAACAGGAAAATAATCACTATACCACATGGTAGAGGAAATGCAGACACGATTTAGAAGGACCTTGATGTTTAACCTGAAAAAGTCCTATTGCATTTAGCCTCAAATCTTTATTGAAACCTTAGAATATGCTGTGTTACATACAAAGACTTACAAGCTATTTTCTTAATGTGAAAACTGATTATATATTATACAGACATACATGCATAGGTGAGTATTAAGTATGATCTCAATTTACCATTTACATGGCAGTCATTTTAATCATATTTGTTATGTATAAATTCCAGGTTTAATTAACAAAAACTTAAAGAGAATCATGCTTAATGTGGGAGATAAGAAATTACAGTCTCTTAAATAAGCATTTAAAAAGCAGTAAGCAGAAGGAAGGGGAGAGGAGGTGTAGGGCTGGTGAGATGGCGCAGAGGGTAAGGGAGTCTGCCACCAAGCCTGAGAATGGTCTGCCTCACTGCGGAGGAGAGAACCAGCGGCCACAAGCTGTTCTCTGACCTCCACATGTGCTGTGGCACACATACTTGAGCATGCACACATATAAAAACACATTTCAAGAGTGGAGGACAGTTAGGAGGCGGCTGTGTAGAGAAAAAAAATAAGAAGGGAAACAGATTTCACTTACAGTTAAAAGATTCCCAGAAGTGTGTGAGACAAAACTCCTCCTGCAGAGGACACCATCCCTGGGAGCCATGGTGGTTCTAAAAGGAATCAGGAAGACAGAAGATGTCAACATCAAAGAAAAGGAACTTCTGGAATGCCAGTCACTTGTCCTCCCAATCTCAAGCAATTTAAAAAGTTGAGCATCTATGCAGATGTGATAATCCAATTTCCAAAGTTCTACTACACAGTTCTGCAAATGCTCTTGTTCTGAACACAGCTCTCTTCAAACCCCAACACCTGAGGGCTCTGGATCGCTCCAATTCCCTCCTGCCAGGAAGGCAGCTACTTCTTCCTTCACCCTCATGCTACATATCTGCCTCATTTCTCCAGCCCTGCACCGAACTGCAGAGCCCCCTGCCCCGTCCCGGCCCTCATGGTGGCACCTCTTTGGGTTCCAACCTGGATCTTGGCTGTTCAATTTCAACTCCTTAGGAATCTCCCCCTGAATGTTCACAACCAAATCCGCTCCCCTTTTCCCTCAAAACCTGCTTTCCTTCCCAATCCTGACACGCTTGGTCTCTCTCCTCGTCACTGCTCATCATTCTGTGCCCGCCATTCTTCCACTCGCCCTACTTCTCCCCCAGCCCAGCTAAACCTCTCATGGGCTGGTGCTCAGTTACTGCACTGGGGAGGTCTCAGTCAGTTTACCTTCACCACTATGACCAGCTTCATCTTCTTAGATACCCTGGGGGTGGCGGAGGGGGAGTGTTTTCCCTTTTCAAATGTTAGCACCACTCCTCCTTTTTAGAACAGACAGGACAGTGTGTAGGTTTCACAATCTGTTCCCAGATTCTTCGACATTCCCTCTTGAAAATGTGAAACTTAGATCCCCTGCTCTTGGATGTGGGCTGAACTTACAGCTTGTTTCTAAGGAATAGAACGCGGAGAGAGTGACAGCGGGTGGCTTCCAACAGGAAGATCAAAAGGCACTGAAGCATCTGCCCTGCTTCACTGGTCTCTCCATCAGAGAGTGAAGCTGCCAGGTCTATGGACGCTCCACTCTGTGGAGAAACTCATGTCTCCACAAGCCACCAGCACCAGGAAATGCACCACCCTCCAAGAGGACCCTCCAGCCTATCCAGCAGGAGGACTGGAACCTAACATTTTGACTGAATACCAGAAGAGATCCCAGTCCTGAACCCAACCAACACCATCCCACCCCCCCCAACACACTGCTAGAGAAAATTAGTGTTGTTAACGCCAACCTCTGAATTTGAGGGTGATTTGTCACCTTGCCAGAAGACTCTCTGATGTCAAGGAAACCAAACCTCAAGTGTTGTTTTGGGCCTCACCTCAAAGGCATCTGTCAACTACTGCCCTCTCCTTACCTTTGCATACAGACACCATTTTTAGTCTAGGATGTTCCTATCCCTGGCAAGGTGAGGTCAGTTTAACCTAGTCCATGAGCACGAGCTCACCAAACTAACCTTCAGCATGTTCCTGTGGAAGGGGAAGGATAAAACAAGGTCTCACTATACAGCCCTTGCTGTGTAGTCCAAGTTGGCTCCGAACTCAAGAGACCACCTGCTCCTGCCCCTGGGTGCTGAGTGTGCGACACTAGGACCCAGCACTACCTTCTTCTGGGCTCGACTCAAGGTCTCCTTCCGTGAGAACCTTCACATGTATATGTCGTTTTCAAGACTATGTTCCAGTTATTCAAGGTAGAAGCTGTGACTTATGCTACTTTATTATTCATAGTGCTGTGGCAACTGAAACCTGGGTCTCCCACACACTGAATTACTGAACTGTACCTCCAGCACCTGCTACTGTATATTACCCATGTTAATAAACACACACAACTTTTAGGAGTAATTTTGCGGTGTTTTTCCTTAAAAAAATTTGAAGATCTGAAAACAATGTACATATGCACTAAAGTTTGCATGACTTCATCAGATAACTTGGCAGCACTTATTACCCCCCAAATCCAGATGGTTTATGAATAAGCAATTCCAACTCTAACTGCTTGGAAGTGGGAAAAATTAAAAGTAACATGCATACATCAACACAGGCAAAGTTAAATTAAATTAGGGCATGGCAGACTACCCTGAATCCATTTTACAAAATAAAATAGGTCAACATGTACTGACCTGCTTGACAGAAGAGTAAGTGGAAAAATGCTTGTTTCATAATAAGAAATGTGTAAAATCCATTAGAGGAAAACCTTAAAACATTCCAGAGAGGACAAAAAAAAAAGACTTAACCAAGTAAGAGCTCTTATTTTCTGACAGAACAATCTAATATAAAATGTCAGTTTACTTAAGTAAATATATAAAATAACTGTAACTTTCACAAATATACCAAGTTTTTAAGTGGGTGATTGATAGAAAATTTCATATTGAAAAACAAAACACTCAAGTACTAGAGGGAGGATGATATATTCTTCCAGGTGGTATAGTCTACCAAAAACCTCCATAATGGAAAAGTGTGATGCAGACAGACAAGAGAGTCCAAGGACTTCACACACGTCAAAAACTGCCTCAAGGAGACAGGCAGCTTTATGCAAACTAAGGGAGACGTGAACATTACCTGATAAAAACGGACTTTTTAAGAAATGGTGTTAAAAAGACTGCACAGCCATTTGGAGATAAATAAAACCAGATCTCACCTCGGACTACACACAAGAATAAACTCCAAATGCATCAGGATCTAAATGAGCAATAGTGAAGCCATGCAGCTACTATTAGAGAGAACCAGCATGTTCTTTACCCTGATGGGAGCAGGCTGCTTCACCAGGACGCAGAGGAAGCAAGGACAAAGACTCAGCAGACTGACTATAGCTATTTTTTTTAATTTGAGAAGCTAGTGTTGTGACCTGTAATCCCAGTACTTGGAAGACTGAAGCACTTCTTTGGGAGACGATCAATTAATATATTTTTTATAAAGATTTTACTTTAAAATTACAATCATAAGAATAACTGAGTCGGATGATGAGCATCAATCAATGAGCCATAGCGTTTAGTAGCAGGTCAGCGAGACAGCTCAGTGAGTCATAGCCTAAGCTGTCCTCTGACCTCCATACAAGCCCTGTTCATGCCGAAGTTCCCCTCCCAAATAAACCATGTTTTTAAACAAATAAAGCTAGAAAAAATTAGACATATAAATAATAGTAAAAGTCTAAAGATTATTCCATGAACTTTTTATTTGGAAATGGTGGAATAAGTGAATTTAAAAAGAGCTGGTGGTGGCGCACACCTTTAATCCCAGTACTTGGGAGGCAGAGGCAGGAAGATCTCTGCGGGTTTGAGGCCAGCCTGGTCTACAGTTTGAGTCTCAAGACAGCCAGAACTACACAGAGACCCTGCCTCAAAAAACCTTTAAATATAAAGGGGGGGCTGGCCATAACCGGTATCAAAGTCGACCTTATCAGGAGTGACGCTATGTGCCTCCAGAGTGATACAGTGAGAACATAATGTCCCCTAAGTGACATGTCTACCAAAGCACAAAACTTGAGTGTCAAAGGAGGAAACATCAAACAAACCAACTACAAAGACCTTCACCAGTGACTGGTTAGTATTAAAAATGGCAAGCCATCCAAATATACAAGCATAAGAGGATAGGGCAGAGGAGTCTAACCCAAAGGGTGCTCCAAAAAGCATATGCAAACAATTTTATTAAAGTTTATTTAATTGTGGAATTACCCTACTCTGGGGATCATGCTTACCTCGGAGACACAGGATGTGAAATAAAAGCCCAGTGCTAAGGTGTGGGACACCTCCCCACAAATTTGTGGTTGGAGATGTTCTGGAAACACCCAAAACAATATAGACTATTATCATTGCTCTTGGTTGCCTGACAGAACTTGATGGTAAGACCAGCTGTTGAAGACCAGTGAAAACCACATTCACTGGTCACAGGACATGGAGAAAGCAAGTCAGTACTGACCAGGAAGCTTTCTACCTCTAATGCTAATTACTAGGTACCAGGATGCTGTGCAGACTGCCAGGGGGAAAGTCACCAACAGTCTTACCCAGATGTAAATAACAACGGGAACACAAGACATGCCTATGGATTCAGCAGTGGCACCAATGTTAGGGAGGTGAGTGACTGCTCTGGTTGGATTTACAGCCCACTCCACAGGAGGGCATACATACCTGGTGACCACAATTCTAGACAAGAGGCCGTGGTTGGGGAGTTCACAGTCTCCAGGGGTGAATCTACTATTATTACTTTGCTAAATGGGCAGGGCTATCAAACTGCCCTCTCAATTCTTGGCTCTCTGCTTACAGTGCAACTCTGAGATCTATGAACAGTTGAAGGTTTCTGGAGGAGGGAGAATTAGTTTCCTTAAAAAGAGTAGTTCCTCACAGGTCAACTACACTCCAATGGCCCCACAGCCAGAAATATCAAAGGGCTACTGAATTAACAAATAAATAAATAAAAAGGAGATAAAGCAAGGATGCACGGAAGTGAGGCTGGATCTGTGAGAAGTTAAGGAGAAGACTTGGGGTGGCAATGATAATAATCCATTGCATGAAATTATTTTAAAACTAGTATTTATTATAAAGTACCTGGGGGATAGCCACACCTGTTTCATTTCCCGTGTTTTATTTGTAGGTTTTTGTTTTTCAGTGAGAGCCAGAGCATGGAGAGATGTACAACCAAAAGGTCTTTTGGGTATGACACGGGCTTTGCAGTTACAAACTCACTGAAGCTGTGGTTGCTTACCCAAGACCCACAAAGATCCAGCCTCTCAGCATCTCATCTGGCTAGAGAAGGGGTCCGTGACAGGCCACCGCACAGGTCCTCTCCTCCGTCTTCATTAGCACATGGTGCCTACTGGCCACTAGGATTGACTGAACACTAAGAACACTGGCTTTCAAGACTAGAGGCACTTAATCATTAACTGTGTTAATGTGAAAACAAAAGAATCTGGCTGAGCCAATTCTGTTGGTAATGTTACAGTTCATCTTTTATGAAACATTTGTGTTGAGAAAGTTATTTTAAAGAACATCAAACATTCATCCTACAATTATGATCACCCCTGGTATCCACAAGGGATTGGTTCCAAGACACATACCCCATACCTAAACCTGCAGATACTAAAGTCTACTGATCATGTGGCCTAGCATTTGCATATACTCTATGCACACCTTCCAAGACACCCTAAGTCACCTCTAGGCTAAACACCTAATACAAAGTACAAGGCACACAAACAGCTATGCTGCATTGCTCTGGATGACTCAAAGGCTGTCTATGTTCAGTACAGATCAGTACAAATGCCAAGATTTTTTTCCCAACTATTTCTAAATGCTTGATTGAATCCACAGATATGCAACTTAAAAAAAAAAACCTATCATTTAAGATCTACTTAGAAAGCTAAGGCAAAAGGATTAAGATCCCAACCTGGGCTACTTCTAAGACTGTACTTACAAAACTAAGTTCAAATACCATTGCTAATTGAATATTTACTTCTACATATTCATTTATTTATAGATTTTTTTCAAGTCATTGTCTTAATTTAGACATTTATTTGCTTATTTATTTTGGTTTTTTGAGACAGGGTTTCTCTGTGCAATAGCCCAACTGCCCTGGAACTGGCTCTGTAGACCAGGCTGACCTTGAACTCACAGAAATCCACCTGCCTCTGCCTCCCGAGTGCTGGAATTAAAGGCTAACCTTTTTTAGTTTTTTATTTAATTGTAAGTCCCAAACCACCTTCTCTTTGTTCATTCTGTGACCAAAATTTTTCATAAATTTCATATTTCCTTTATTAGTAAAAGTGGTATAAATACATTTTCAAGGTACACTGAGTTCTTTTTGACATCTTCTGGACTTTTCTACCTAAATAAACCCCCAAGATTCTCTCATCCCCAGAGGACAAAATATCTCTTTCTCCAGATGAAGACAAATTTTTACATCTTTGTGTTTTCCCATGAAATTCTCTGGCTTCCTAAATACCATCTCCCATTGTACCTCCCCCTCCCACAGCAGCTCCTAAAAATACATTCTTATAAACCAAATGCCTACTAAGGTAAGGGGCACAAAGCACATCTCTCCTATAGACTGCCTTGCCACCCACCCTACCCCAATACATTTATTGAAACCCTACCTCTAAGATGATACTGGGAG
The DNA here is from genome assembly GCA_004026605.1 of Ondatra zibethicus. Taxonomy (NCBI): domain Eukaryota; kingdom Metazoa; phylum Chordata; class Mammalia; order Rodentia; family Cricetidae; genus Ondatra; species Ondatra zibethicus. The sequence continues at coordinate 123,116 of PVIU01002811.1, forward strand.
GTATAGAAACGATCATGATTAGTTGAGGTAACGAAGGTGGAACACTCACGGATGGAGTTAGTGACCTTCTAAAAAATACCAAGAAATACTTTGGCTGAGGCAGAAAGAAGGCAGGGAGTCCGCTGGAAGGCAGCCTGGGCTATTACATGGAAGACCCATCTCACAAACAAACTACAGAGAGCCTGCTTCCTCTGTACTGTATTGCAGCCACAGCAAGAAGGTATCACTATGAGCCAGGAAGCTGGCCTTCATCAGACAAGAATCTGAAAGCATCTTGAGTTTCCAGAACCGTGACACACAGATCAGCCTGTGTGTGATACTGCACATACCCAGCCCTGGGTGGGTAGCACGCGCTTTAGAGAGTAAAAATTAAAAAGGCTTCCCTCCATGTCTCTCTCTCATTTCTTTAGGGCAAAAGAATAGCGTCCTGGCAACCTAGAAAGGCCAACAATGTGCTAAGCAACAAAGAAATGCCTCGGCCCTCAAGTTTATGGGCTTTTCAGAACCAGCTTCAATCCCACCTTTTCTCCAACTTTTACCAAAGCTCTTCTTCCAGATTGTTCCAACTGGCTTCCTTCTGCCCAACTGCCGGGTTCTCTTACTGAGAACTGCAAAAACTATTCTCCTACCCCAAATAATGCAACTATGAGTTGGCAACAGCAAAATTTTCATAAATTTATGTAACATTGGTCTCTCAACCCATTAAAGACTAGATAGAAATGAGGAGAACCCCTCAAAATCCCAGTATGAATATTACTGGAGGGACCTTTCTACCAGATTTAAAATTTGGAAGATGTGTACCCACTTCAGTTAGCTGAGATGCCAAACACTAGGTTTGGTGGCACGGATGAGGCCCTGGTTCAATGGAAACTGTACCAAAGTAAAACAAATTGTATCCCAGACCTAGGAGGTATCTTACTCAGTAATTCAGTTCCAAAGAGGTCAAACATAAATCCACACTTGATAACTAACTCCAATGCTAGTCTCACGCTGCTTGTACTCCATTTCCAAGTCTCCTGAGTTTTTGGTAGAAGGAGAAATATTACTTACCTGTGGTCAATTGTGCTACTAACCAGCTATGCCACTGGAAGTCAGCTATATGATCTAGGACTGACAAAACTGAAGTCCCTTAGCTCTGAAGGTCACTGCAGCTAGACTGTACTCTCATCCTTGACAGCTGTATTTAACACAAATTTGACTGTCATGTTCATAACACCAAATACAGTTTAAGCAATTTTAAAAAACTGCTTGAACCCAAATGTTTACTTTTATTCAGCAAATTCTTCATCAAAAATAATCCTGGTATTTGTTACTTAAAAACGACTTAAATCCTAGCAGAATCTCTTCAAATATACTTCTGAATTCTACTTGAATGTCTCCTAAAGAACAAAGTATACATTTTACATGCACTTTCCATCCAACAAGGATTAGCCTATATAAACAAATTAGAACTTCAGAAATACTTCCTATTCATTACTATGCATCCGCATGAATGTTTACAGACCACGACAATGTCAACATTAGAGTCAAAGCTGTCTTTAGCTCTAGAGGGCCCTCAGTTTGGGGATGGGGTCATGTGGGACCTTCCATTTATCTGCAGTCCTAGAAAGAGTAAATGGGAAAGGCAGATAAACAGAACCCACATAGAAAATAAATATACATATATATAAATTTGAGAAACTGAGTAAGAAAAAGAAAGAGGGAGAGACAGAATGAGGGGGGGAAAAGGCCACAATTGGGTATGCCAGAGCCACAGTGTACCAGCATCCCACAAAATGTTCAAGACACATTCCACACACATTCAAAGATTTTCTGTTTTCTTTTGGGATAGAAAGTGTAACCAAAGAGATCACGTTTACTTGCACATTTTAGTTAGACTCCATACTGAAGACTTGGAGGACTATCAGTGAAAGGTAACTCAAATATCCATAACCCCAAATAACACGCGGGGGGGTGGGGGGTAACGTCCATGCCCACAGGTTCCTGGAGAATAACCTCCCCCAAGCTTGGAGCTCTGACTCCAGAAGGGCGCCATGGTATGTTAGCAAGTGTTACATAAGCTCACACAACTACAGGTCTGCCCTTGCAACCAGGAGACACCCTCCAACAACAAAATGCAGGGAGTGCACAGGCATTTCCAGTCGACTCTTGGGGTGCTGCTGAGGCTTTCCTCAAGAATGCAGTGACTTTCTGGGTTAACAGTCTGGGATCACTTGGACAGAGCATGTGCCTAGCTTACCATGCCACCACCGTGTCCCCAACATAGAAATGTCATTGGGACACTGGAGACCAAGATTGCTGTCTGGAATCCCGAATAATCTTTTTGGGTTTTGTGGTGCTGGGGGCTGAACCCAAGGCCTACACTATGCACAAGCTCTCCCATTGAGCAGCACCCCCAGCCCTGACCTTATATTTTTAAAAACCTGATTTTTTTAAAAAAATTCTGGAGATAATATGAAATGACTAACTAGGACACTGGTTCATTAAAGCAAAGAAGTCCTTGTTGCACACAGCTTGTCAGATAGTTACAAAGAAGGGTGGCTATTAGCAGAGCCCTTGGATTCTCTTCCAGAATTAAATTAGCAGCAGGAAAAATCTCAACTCGGAACTCCCTAAAAGTGAGAGCAAGGAGGGCTCTGGGCATACTTTCCCATGAAAATAAAAGGAAGATATAAACACATGCACAGTTATGTTCTACAAAGCAAAAGCATAAGGTATAAAGTTCAAAGATGAAATCTAAAAAAGGGCTATGAACGATCTTTAAAAATGTTTTACTTCTGCCCATCAAACATTAGCATTTTCAGACAAGAAATGCTTCAGAAAGAGTTTACATACAGCATAAAAATTTGAAAAGGTTAAAGAAAAGCAAAGGCAAAGTAACATAAATAACTCTAGGACTAAGGTGATTAAGCCTTCTTACCACAGCTGTAACTAACCCTGGTGGGTAGCACCCAGAGCTTTTAAAACACGGACAGTATGTGCAGTACATAGATGGGTGCCGCAATACATCAGCAAGCAGAAACAACTGCCAGTGGCCTTGACCACAGACAGATAAGCAGCCTGGTGTGGCTGTGATTTCTTACTGGCAAGAATTCCCCTGAAAACAGGACACAAGCTGTCAAGGTCACAGGCCATGCACAAGTTGTGCAAAAGGAAAGACCTGGGATAGCCTTTTTTTTTTTTTTTTTTTTTGAGTGTACAAGAAGTAACAGAAACGCCAAGTTAGTTCCCAGAAACTCCCTCAGCAGTTCAAACACCATCACTGAAAAGGCTGTCTGACTTTAGAAGCCACCTCCTCCTGGGAACAAAAAAGGTAGCAGAAATCTTCTGAATCCTGGTAGGTGATCTTTTCCGGATGCAGGATTCTACTTCAACTGCCAGAATTCTGCAAATGGCACAGAATGTAGAGGGTGCCCTTGGGACTCACCTAACTCCAAGAGAGAGGGCCAAAGAGATGCAGGTTCAAGAAAGAAGTAGAAAAAAATTATAGAGCCATCACAATTCTTTTGTAACATAGCCTGTATTAAATAGTATAAAATTGCGAAAAACTACAAAATTCAAAGAACTAAATTAGGAATGTGAATAAAATGTAATTAAGTTCTCAGCAATAATGAGTTTAATAAACTCATTTAAGGAATTCTGGATTCTCTCACCTTGGTCCCTCCATCAAGACCCCTGTTCTCTCCATTACCAGCCATGTGCAATAACCACACAGCCCTGGAAGAGTCGGTGTGTACCAGTGTACAAATAGGTTCTATTTAGCATCCGAGGGCCAGCAAGCCCTTTGTCCATCCCAACTCTCCCCAAGGAAAGAGGGGGGGAAAGAGAGCTTTTCCTAGGGCCCTAGAGCTAGTGGGAACAGCAGCAAGCAGAGTAATCAAGTAGCCACAAATCACTGTCAGAAGAACAGTCAGTACTTCTCAATGTTGACGTTAAGATCAGCAGCAGCAGAGGAAGAGAACTGACAGGAACAGGAGAGAATGTGGAGGGAGGAAGAGCCACACAGCAGCCTTGACCAACCAGCACTCATCCTCAGAGGCTGCATGCCTAGGTGGGACAGAACCAGTTCTCACAGGTTAGAGTAAACGGACTGAAAGAAAATGGGACAGATGCTCCCAAATGGTGTAGGAAGTTCTTCTATGTGTTGCTTTCATTGGTTGAATAAAGAAACTGCCTTGGCCTTTTGATAGGGCAGAAATTAGGTAGGCGGAGTAGACAGAACAGGATGCTGGGAAGAAGGGCAGTGTGGCAGACGCCATGAAGCTCCTGCCTGAGACTCACACTGGCTAGAATCTTTCCTGGTAAGCCACGACCTCGTGGTGTTACACAGATTGGTAGAAATGGGTTAGATCAGGATGTGAGAGTTGGACAAGGAGAGGCTAGATATAATGGGCCAGGCAGTAATTTAATTAATACAGTTTCTGTGTGATTACTTCGGGTGTAAGATAGCTGGGCAGCCGGGACCAAAAGCAGGCCCGCTCCTCCTGTAACACCCAAATACAGTTCTTTACAACCGTCCTTAACATTTTAACTCTAAAGTATAGGAGAGTATGTTGTTGCTGCTGGTGTCTTAAGTAAATGGCACATACAGGCATATTCCTAGGCCAGAGGTCTGTCTTGGGTGTCCTTCCGGAGATACCAAGCTCTCAAGATCTGAGACTCACTGGGATCGACCCCAGTGCTAAGATCAGGAATGTGTTCCTTGATGCCTTTCACAGGGGTTGGGGTGAAGTCCTCATGCTGAGCACTCTATACCAGCTGAGTCATTACTTCCAGTCCCCAGGTTCTTCAGAACTCTAGAGCAGTGGTTCTCAACCTTCCTAATGCTGTGACCCTTTAATACAGTTCCTCACGCTGTGGTGACCCCAACCATAAAATTACTTTCATTGCTACTTCATAACTCTATTTTTGTTATTGTTAATTAATCATAAGGTAAATCTATCTTGTATTTTCTGAGGAGACCTCTGTGTTGTGTGATCTTTTACTCTTTTCACTTTCTGAGGGGCCCACCATCCAGTTCCCAAATAAATCACACACAGAGGCTTATTCTTAGTTATAAATGCCCGGCCTAAGCTTGGTTTGTTTCTTGCCAGCTTTCCTTAACCTAAATTAACCCAACTACCTTTTGCTCTAGGCTTTTTCCTTTTCTATATAGCTTTCCTTCTTACTTTGTGGCTGGCCGGGTAGCTGACCTCTGATGTCCTCCTTTCTCCTATTTATACTCTCTGCCTGCCAGCCCCGCCTATCCTTGCTCCTGCCTCGCTATTGGCCGTTCAGCTCCTAATTAGGACCATCAGGTGTTTTAGACAGGCGAAAAAACCACAGCTTCACAGAGATAAACAAATGCAGCGTAAACAAAAGTCACAACCTGAAAATAGTATTCCCTACTACTCCTGTGAAGGCTCATCTGACTTCCCCAGAGGGGTTGAGACCTCGGGGTGGGGAACTGCTGCTCAGGGTAAAAGGAGAAGGGACACTCAAGGAAGGATTTGGAGAGGGAATCCTAGGGCAGACCACGACAACGGACCCTCTGGGGATCCCAGATCTCTCAGCCTGCCAACCCCAGTATTTAAAACTGTGTCACAGATTTCCCTGCGGAGAGCAGTGTGGTGGTTTACGCACTTGGGAGGCTGGCCCAGGAAGAGGAGGATTGTCGCTGCGTGTGAAGGCGGCTTGAACTGCAGAACTGAGTACATAAGGGACTCCGGTCCCCAGCATGAGATTCTGTCTCAAAAGAAAACAGAATCTAAAGAGTCAACTGCAAAGAACATGTCCAGGTGCCTGAGTCAATAAACAACTCCATCCCCTTCATCGAACACAAGAAAAAAGACTGTAGATATCAGTAACACGTCTTTTCAAAACCAGATTCAAACCCAGAGCCCCATCTGTAAAAGCCTAAGTCGTGTGTACTAAATCAGCTCACAGAGTGTGTATGTGTCACTGTTTCCTAAGAGCATTTACAAAACACAGGACTTCAAGAGAAAGCTATGTGCAGAGGAGCCAGTTTGGAGACGGGCGGTAGTCCGCTGTGGCCCACACGAATCCGTCACACACACTCTGGAGGAAGCGACATGCCTGCCTTTGAAACCTATTCAAACATGTGAACAGTTATTAAAGCCATCTAAAAACGGAAGCACTGGTTTCGAGCAGAACTCTGCAGAGTCTGACATGAGTTAAGTAGCAGTACGTGGTGACAACCACAGAAAATAAAGCCCGCAATCATTTTCTAACAGAAAATTGTGTGCTGCTATAATTGGTTTTGTTAATTAGTCTTCAAAATGTTCTAAGATCTTAGAAGATCTCATCGTCACCAGTCCCTCCTTCTCACAGGTCCCATTTGATTTCCCTCTCAGGTAAGATTTTTACATATTTCCCTTGGGAATGGCTTTTCTTTCCAACAAATTCCCTCACGTTAGAATATGCTGTGAAATCTCAACTCAGCTCGTTTCCGACCCTGAATCACCTGATCATTTAGAGTGCCTCTAGAAGCCTAGCCCTCTTAAAAGCCACATGAGTGTCCCACAGCACTTCAAGAACATACTGATGTCTGCTTTTAAGATGAATCTGCTATCCCTGACCCCTTGCAACCAGATCCCAGCCCCACAGGCCTCTCCTTTAGAAGCCTCAGAGCTGTAACTGTGCCCAGTCTGTGAACTACAGACGGACAGTGCTTTGACTTCCTATGTATCCTGCACATGGGGCATCTCCTTCCTGTGCACACACTCTTCCCTAAGTCAGCCGTTCTCCCAGGACTTCTGGGTTATTGCTCTCATGGTCAAGTACAGACCCAAAACAATGTAATTAGCTGGAAAAAATATCTGTGCACCATAGACCCATTCTTCAGTGAGCTCTAATACTGCTGCAACCACCACTCTGCAGCTCTATCTTAAAAGTCAGTTTGCAGGGCTGGAGGTGGCTCTGTGGTTAAGAGGACTTCCTGCTCTTCCAGAGGATGGAGATCCCATTCCCAGCACCCACAAGGCAGCTCACAACCATCTGGAACTCCAGTTGCACGGGACCCTCTGGCTTCTGACACCCTCTTCTGGCTTCCTCAGGAACTGCACGTACATGGCACACTGACACACGTGCAGGAAAAATATCCATACACATAAACAAAAGAGGAAATTGGTTAGTATTTAATACATTGAAGTTAAATCAGCAGCTTATAATTTTGTTCTTTACCACCAGAAATATTTTAATAAACAGGATATAATCAGCCCTAGCTGTCCTGTAACTCGCTTTTAGAGTAGGCAGGTCTTGAACTCAGTGATCTGCCTGTTTCTATCTCCCAAGTGCTAGGATTAAAGGCATGGGCCACTACACCTGACTTCAATGTATCTTTATTAAGAATTCCCTGACTACTCCGGAATATATATCTGAGTTAGAATAGGTTCAAGGTTTTCTGAAAACATGGACTGCTCAAGAAACTTGTCAAAAAATTATAATCATTACCATATAGTAATTTTTTAAATGCCATAAAGGAGAAATCAAGCAAAGGTAAGGTTTGCAATGTAAGCCAGTATGTAGAGGGTGGGTGCATGCGTGTGTGCAGTCACAGAGTAGAAAAAGTTAACTAATTTAATGTGTGGCCCTCTGAGCATCTTGACCAGCAATCTAAGTATACATTACTGAGCCTACCCTAGGCCTGTCTAGTCAGAAGGCATGGAAAGCCAAAGATATGTGTTCTAACAAGCCCTCTGTGGTTTGATAACCATGAGTCCAATGTAACCAACTCCATAAAGAAAAGAACTGAAGCCTATCATTTTGTCATTAACATTTTTTGTTTGCTTTTGAGTCTCACCATGTAGGTTAGCCTTGAACTAGTGATGGTCACTTGAACTAGTGATGGCCAGGATGGTCACTGGAAACACACCCAGCTTCCTTAAATTCTTACAGGAACTTAGTGCCCATGGTCACTCACTATAAACAGTTTTCAGTAAGCTCAAAGTTATTCTTTAACATTATACCTGAATCCAACTAGTCCTATGGGCTCACATAGGCAAATGCATCTTGGTTTTTGCACTGCCGATCTAACAGTATCTCCAGATACTTAGACCCAGGCAAATATAAACTGTTTGTACTAAGCAACTATAATGAATACCTAAAAAACAGCCTGCACATGGTTGACCTCTAATGTGTCAAGCAACACAGGCTTCCTTTATTTGTTTAGTTCGGCTCACTTCTGTTGCTATCGGTAGTGTTTGGTTCTGGCTTATTAAGGTTGTATTTCGGTTTTGTTTCTAAGGCAACAGCAAGTATTACTGGAACGCTTGGTTGACAGTTTGAGAAGCCTGCATTTGTTTATGTATTATTATTTGTACTCTATCGAAAAAATTCAGCCAGTTGTGGTGGCACACACCTTTGATCCCAAAGGGATCCCTCTTGGGAAGCAGAGGCAGGCCAGTCTGATCTACATAGCAAGCTCCAGGACAGCCAGGGCTACCCAGTCACACCCTGTCTAAATAAGAAAAGAAAAAAGAGGCTAAAGAAAGAGGTTCATAGGGTTATTTAAAACCTAACCACAAGGAACGAATAGACAGAAATTCCTTAAAAGAAGGTTGCCTGCTCCCTCTCCAATTCACATTTCACCTTGGAGTGTTCTCTATGACTTTTGATTTTGTTTTGAGTGACAGGTTAGTATTCCCAACTGTGTTGTACTTATTCTATAACAGTGCCAACAGCAGGAGTTCTAGAAGAAGCCACAGAATAAAGCAGACCTAGAACACAGGTACACATCACAGCGACCAGTAGGCTCATGTGATGCACAAGATGGCGGGGTCTATGCAGCACCTTTCTGCAAACACTACCATGCGTGTCATCTCGTCATCAACCCGCGCCAGCACAGAATCTGACGCACTGAAGAAAACTGCGAGTTTTCCACCTCCACGCTCTTGTTCTAAACATGTCGGCAATGTTCTATACAGTTTTCATCTATTTCCTAGTAGCTACCTACACCAATAAACACTTGCTTCCGCTTCTATGTCTACCTTAAATATCCTCTTGGAGAAGGTTAACTTGAGTGTTAGCGATGAGACTGAAGAGTTATGGAATAAACAGTCCACTCCCGTTCTTATGCTGAAGCTGTTTTCTCAACGTCACACCACGCTTGGGGTTGTATTTCTGGTCTTCTTTTTAGAATTATTAACAAATATAATTTCTTATTCCGTGAGTCAGTTTACCTAATTCATGCTCTTCAATGCACGGATTTTATTTTCTTTACCAGAAGTACAGGGATGGTCAGAACATAACTGGAAATACATCCTTCCTTTCCTCTGTGTGGATATTCTTCCCAACCCCCTTCTGACCCGTACACCGCATCTTGCAACTATTTTTAATCTGTCATCAAATAAGGGTGACAGCTCCTGCTCCGATTCTTAACAAGAAATCAAGGTGACACTTAACCAGAATGCCTTGGAAGAACTGTGACGTCAGAGTCCCTGTCCTCTGTGCTCTCTTCCACTCTTCAACATGGGCGCTAGGCCTGGGTGACGTGACCACTGACTTACTCCACAAATATCTGAGTGCTCCTAATGTCAAGCATTGTGATAAACACTGGACACGTAACTGTCAGCAAGACAAATCCTGCCCGGCCCTTACAACACATTTTAAAAAAACGGATTCAATTTGTGAGGCGTTTATTTGGTTCATGTACCAACTACTCCCATCCGTTTGTAAATAATTACTTGTCATTATAGCTTTCCCCAACTTCTCCACTCTGCTCCTGGAAGGGAAAGACCACATAAAGTAGGACAGCTTATGTAACAATACAGATGTTCTACAGATGAGGGCCCCACCCGGGTCAGATAAAACACCACCAGCAAGTACCTAAAATCTAGGAATGAGAAGCATTTGTGCCAATGCCCTAGAATTTTCTTTTGAAGGTACATTACCTTAGCCTAAATGTTTGCTCATTACATGTCAGACTCCAAGGGAAGCAAAGCCTCCATGTTGTCCCGTACCGTTGCCACTAGTGGCTATCTACATTTGGATCAACTCCAAGTTCAGTTCCTGCGTCACACAAGCCACATTGAGGATGTAAGTCACTTGAGGGCCTCAATCAGGTAAAGGGCAGAGACCACAGCTTTGGAAACTGCTTCGTCATCTCAGAAAGCCCTGCAGGGCGGAGGGGCTCACGCACATCTCTGTACACTGAATCTGAAAATGACAGTATAATGAAATCTAAAGACGCATCTATGTCCTACCACAGCACGTAAAAGCGTATCGGCTGGTAATGGGTGCCATTTCCATTGCCCCAAACAAGGGGGAAAGTGGCAATGGCAGCAAGCTGCTCTCCAGTAAGTATTAGTAAGAAAAACCACTGTTCAAAGGACAAAAAAAAAAAAAACCAAAAAAAAAAAAAACTGGAAAACAAGTGAAAACCACTGTATGTCACTATTGTCATTTCTAGTCCATTTACAAGAATGTGTTAGTGACATCGTATTGTTGTTTTCCACGAGAGTGTGTGCTGTTCTGACAACTCACAGCAGAGGTGGTAAGGATGCTTCAGAATGAAAGGGAGGGAAGCAACGCAAATATGAGAATTTAATGGCAGCTAATGCAAAAGAAGTTATTGTTAATATGTGCCACTGACACACCGATTTTTTTTAAAAAAAATCATTCCTTAACTTTGAAGAGAACCATTTTTTGCATCCAACATGTGACAAAATGAGCCAAGGATGTGCACAAGCTATAATACATCACATTTATTAAAAAAAAAAAAAGTTGGGGTCTGGAGAGATGGCTCAGCAGTTAGGAGCATTGGCTGCTTTCCAGAGGCCCTGAGTTCCATTTTCAGCACCAACACTGTGGCTCACAACTCTTTTACTATATCCCATGGGATCCGATGCCCTCTTCTGGTGTGCAGATGTACATGCAGACAAAACACCTAAATACGTAAATAAATAAATTCACTTTTAAGAGAAGATTCTTGAAAAGACAACAGGGGAACTTCCTGAAGGAGGTACCCAAGAAGCAAACAAGCCCTCTTAATAGAGCTAGGCAAGGACACACTAAACCAGCGGTTCTCAACCTGTAGATAGTGACCCTTTTGGGGAGGGTGTCAACCGACACTTTCACAGGGGTTGCCTAAGGCCACCATCAGAAAACACAAATACTTACATTATGACTCATGACGGCAGAAAAATTACGGTTATGAAGTAGCAACAAAAGTAATTTTATGATGGGGGTAACCACACATGAGGAACTGCATTAAAGGGTCACGGCATTAGAAAGGTTGAGAACCACTATGGCAGCATGGTCTGACAATGCTGGGGGGGGAAAATGTCATTCATGGTGGTGGCACTGGATAGACAGAGAAGGAACACAACCTGCGAACTACTTATCCCAAACCAGCGGGTTATGTCGCATTGGCTTGGGTGGGTCCTCAAGCTCGGCTCACCAAACTGCGGGGAATGTCAACATTCACCTTGATACCCTATCTCTGGCATACTTACCCACATACACCATGCAGCAAACACTATTCGGTGACAATCTTTAGTGTGCATATTCAGAGATCTTTAAGACATGGGAGACAACGATGACAATGCAAATGAGTCACAAGATTATTAGAATCAGAACTCCGTGTTTAGGGAGACATTTCGGTTTACTGGGTTATCTGCTTAGATATCAGCAAGCATATTTTCCGAACACGTGCCGGAACCCCCCCACACACATCTCAATGTTCCCGTCAAATTTATATAAACGAGGAACAGACAAACCAAGGAGACTTTGGTAAAAAGCAAGGCTCTATACCCCAGAAAGTGTGCGCTTCCTCCAAAAATTTTCATGGCAGAACTTCACAGACACTGTACCCCACGGGCACTTCTGGTCACATGCAAACCATGACCACCACGGCATCCTTATTCATGACCATGCGTGGAACACAGATGCATCTTCTGGACTCTTCTTCAGCTTACATGTATGTTCAACAACAACAAACACGAAAATACTCGCAGGGATCCACCTGTTAACGTCTATTGCTAAGAGCCCCCCCCCCCAGTGAACTGACTAGGTAGCCTGAAGCCTTAACGAATTTACCAAAAGGTTCTCCTCCTCTTTCAAACAAGGGAACCTGTCAGATAAAAGCTTCCACAGTAGAAATCCGCTTACACAAACTCAGGCCCTTGGTTCAGCCCGCACTGCTCTCAGGCTGTTCACAAAGGTCAAGCAGCCCCAAGTAATGGTTCCAAGTATGTGTTCTGGGATCTGCCCCCCTGGATACCAGTCAGGAGTCCTCACACCATCACCTCTGCCAGAACCTCCTGGCCTTCCACTTCCCCAAATGTAAAACTGTTACTCCTCCAGGTTACAGCCATGTTTGCGCAGTCATCCTGTCTGGCACATAGAGGCCCCATTTAGTGATAGATCGACATGTTAACTATTGGGGCTATTTTTCACTGTTGGGTGCGTAAATATGGATGATTCAACAACTATCTAGTCTATCAGGCTGGCTACCTATCAATTTCATTCCTACTGCGTCACAACTCCTGGAGAAGGAGGTGGTGAAGAAAATGGCCCTCACTCTTAACTCTATTCGGATTTCAGGTCCCTCGCTAGGAAGAGTGGGTAATGGGAATAATTTTAAAGGTTTCCGGTTGATTATACCGTGCAGCCAGATGGAGAGACTTCCGTGTCCAGTGATAAGACAGCTGTGAGGTCCGTTCGACTCCCTCAGCAGATCCTCCAGCCCGGGGGACAGCTGACTGGCAAGGATGCTGTGACGACGAACCCAAATCCCGCTGCTCCGGGAGGAATAACTGCGACCAGCCCGGCAAGACCATACCTCGGCGGAGTTTTCGGACAGGGCAGGGGGTTGCGACCCTTCCTGCACCCTCCCCCGCGTCCTGGCTGCCAGCGCCCAGCCCCCTCGCGGCCGCGGCACGTGACTCGACACGCGCCAGCTGCACGCGGGCTCCATCAAAACAAAAACAGAGGAGGCGGGACGGGCGGGGGCGAGCGCGCGCGTCTGCGCGCCACCGCCGCTCGTCCGCCACGACCGCGCGCCTCCGCCAGGCCGGGGGCGGGAGGGCAGAGGGCGCCACCCTGTTTACCGCCAGGCTCGGGTCCTGCGCCGGAAACGGTCTCCAGGGAGCGGGCGCGTGAGTGCGCACCCACCCGCGGCGGGGGCCTGCGTGGGCGGTGAGCGGCCTCGGCGGCTGCGTATCACCCCCGTCACGACTTCTGCTACGCACTTCGCCCCCAGCCTCCAGCTCGCGCGCTGCTGCGGACCCCCCCTCACGTGGCCGCCTCCTCCCTGACACGCCGTTCCGAGCGGACCCAGGCGCTCCGGAGCCTGTCCCCACCCCGCCTCGGACGTCACCCTCCTCGGACCACCCAACCCACACCTTCCGCCCCGGGCGCGCGCGGGAGGGGGTAGATGGCTCCAAGCTGTCAGAAGCCTACAGTGTGCCACATGACGAAGCTCGCCCTCGTCCTCGCCACTCACGCAGCAGCTTTGCTGCGAGCTCAAACAGACATATTGGGGGGGGCTGTCTTGATTTTTCTCTATTGATTTTAAACTCGCCCCCCCATACATAAGTATTAGACTCAGCTCTACCTACGCAGTTGCTTTGCCTCCCTACGGTCTCCTACCAAATCCAAGCGACTTAAATCCAAATGCCCACCCCACACACCTGCTAGATAACCTGTCTTCTGGAAACCCGAAGTCCCACCCACCCAGCCTGAGTGGGGTAGGGCGTATGCGGGGGGGGGGGCAGAGGTGGAGGCGACACGATCATGGGTAATCACAGGAAGAGAGGGGGGACATGCACCCCTTGCCTCCCCACGCCTCATCTCCAGAGCAAAAGAACGTATCTTTCTTCCCTCCGCCAAAATAATAGCGCCTCTTTCCTAGGGGCTGCCTCTTCCCCCTGAGAACCAAGACGTCGCATCCCTCTCAATCTCACGCCCCCGGCCCTTACTTCTTGTTGACAGCAGAGGTGGGGGGCGTGGGAGCCATGCATGAGTTGCCTCCAGGTTCGGGATGTTGGTCTCCGCTGAGTGAAGAGGTGGAATCTCGAAATGGAAACAGTCCTTCCCCCCCCCCCCGCGCCGGTCCCTCCCCTCCTCCTCCTCCTCGTCTGTTTACCTCAAGTTTGAATTTTATCTGCGCAACATTAGCTGGAATGCGGACATTGAAAAAAAAAAAAACCACTCGCTCTCAACCCGGCAGCAGCTCTGGAGGAGCCATGTGGCATCAAGCCACCGCAAAGGGGAAAAAAAGTGCTCTTAGCAACACAAACATGGCGAAATAGCTCCGACATGCCCGTCTCACGCAGCAGCCCTACCTTCTTTCTCTCGCCCGCCGAGCATCCTGATCGGCAGCCGCAAGCCCTTTGCGGGGGGCGGCAAGGGGCCCCGGGGGAGTGTGAGGGTGGACGTCAGCAGAGTCCACCGGGAAAATAGCTCGGATGACGCGCCAACCCATCTGCCTCACGGCGAGTGCGGGGACACCTTTTTCACCCCCAGGGTGGGAGTCGAGCACCAAATACCGGTCCCCAAGTCCTACTGGGCCCGTTTTCCTCACCCTACAGAACTTACCGGTAGTCTGAACATTACGCAGCTCTGCTTTCCTTTCTGGCTCCTTCCTCCGGAGCGAGGAGAAAAATGATGCGCACGTAGATTCCGAGAGCGTATTCTTCTAGAATTTTCCCAGGATGGTCGCGGGGAGCGATGGGGACTCAGAGACAGGTGCGGGGCTGCCGGTTAAAAGTTGCTCTGCGCACGGTGGACAACAGGGTCCCAGGGACGGGCCGAAGACCCCCACTCCCTGCCCCCGGCGTCGCCCACTTGTCACGCCAGGCGGTTGCGTGCGCTCGGCTGCAGGGGAGGTGGCGTAGTTTCTTTTTCTCCCACCTCTTCTCACTCACTTGTTTTTGTAGCCGTGGGCTCCCCTAATGCTTTCCTCTCCACAGTGTTGTTTCATTATATCATGTCCATCATGTGACACCGGAGAGGCCTCTCTATGGAAACTTAAAGGGGCTCCCACGTGACTGCAGCAGCAACAACAGCAGCAGGACCGGCGGCGGCGGTGGCGGTGGCAGCGGCCGCAGCGTTTGTACCACCACCCACCAGGAGCCCCTCGCAGCATCCCGAAGGGGCTTGTGGCGCTACAGAAGCCCAGATAAGGGAGCCACTGCATCCGGGAGCTGTGGCGTCGGTGCGTGCGTGGAGCCCGTGCTCATTACACAGCAAACGGAACAGGAGCGTCCTTAAATCCTTTCCTGCAGTCACCAAACCCACGCTCTGTTAAATGACATTTCGTGGTTCCTACTTTATTTTCTCCCGAAAGCTGTGAGTTTCCTCTCAGGCCTGATTAAATTTTACAAAGTCAAAAAGAAAAACCAGATTTGCCCCCTCAGTGAGCTCACTCGCAGATCGCTGGTAGAATAGAAATGCCCAAAGAATAGCAACAAATAGAACCAGGCATTAGTTCCATAATTCCCATCACCACCAGTTTCAGAGCTTTGTGGCATTACATTCCTCCGGTAACTGTTGATGATGCTCTCAAGAAGCAAAATGCAACGCAGTTTTTCTCTTCCGCAGCTATATTAGGGCTTTGTTGCTGACAACAGTAAAACCTTGTTTGTGTCAGGAAGTGAGGTATGAAGCTATGACCTGTAAGGTACAGACAAAACCAAAGTGGCAGTTTGGGTACTACTTTTCTGACCACATTCTTTCAAATGGTGACAAGATGACTGCTGTAAAATGCGTGTTTGGTTGGAAATAAGATGATCAGGAAAACATGCTTATCCCTTAATCATACTGTACATGTTACACACTAGAAATTATGTATACATATATGCATGTGTGTGGATAGAAAGCAAGCATGTGCACTTTCATGATATTAGAAACCACTACTTCTGTCCACTGCTAGCATTTAACTTCGATATTAGCCTTTAAAGGCTTATTCGAGTCCAATGATGTATGGAAAGTAACAGTTTGAAGTACTTAGTCTTACTGACTTGCAGTCTGGGGAGGGGGATTCTACTTGGAATTGCAATTTCTCTGTCTCAAAGTTTTTATGGATCATGGAAACATTATCCTATAAATCTAAAATAAATGGTTATTTATCTGTTGGCCCATGATTTTTCTCACTTTTTATAAGGAAAACTAGATGGGCGGAATTGTAAAAAAGAAAAAACCAACTCAGTAACCTGAAGGGTGAGATGGGTGATGGCCTTCTGGCCTGGCCTTGAGCATACGTCTTCCTACCTCATCAGTTATGATAACCGATTGCGCATTACATCCTTTCGAATTCTATTAAGCACCATCCTTTTGGCCTTCCAACCTCAAGTTTCATCCTTTACCCATCTTTTCCCTGAATCTCCCAATTCCGGCCCTTTGCTTATATGCCCAGGTCAGGCCTTCCCAAATACTTAACATCCCCCTCCACCCCCACCCTCACCAGCAGCAGCTGGTTCTCAGCAACTCTACCTCCTTACCTCTCTTTGACCTCCTTTAATCTCCACAGCCTGGCCCTTGACTTCACGACTCGGCTTACCTTTCTTCACCTGAAATGTCCTGCCCTTTCTTGGGGTCTGCTTTACCCACTCCTCTCTGGCCCCATCCCTTCTGCGGGCAAGCCCCAGCATTCCTCCACGGCTCGGCCTGGTCAGCTTGAATCTCATTTTGTTGGCTTGCCCTGGGCAAGGAGGGAGTGTGGGGTGCAAAGTGGGGCCAAGACTACCCCTGGACTAGACCCCTGCCTTGCCCCCTCCGCCCCTCCCAAGCCCTGGTTGCGGCGCTTCCTGGGCGGATGGTTTGGACTTGCTGCGGCAGCTGCGGTTGTGCTGTGTCATGCAAGAAGGAGGCGGCGGCGGCGGCGGCCGGAGCTGGAGGGGGAGGAGGGGAGGAACCTGATCCTCGGTAGCAAAGGGCTGGAGGCAAACACCGAGCTCCCCCTGAGCCGCCCGGGAGCAGGGAGGGCTCTGCTACCCCGAGGGGCCCTCCCTGCGGGGCAGAGGGTAAGTTGGGCGGCGCAGGTGGTCGCCTTGGGAAGGGAGCGCGCAGGGGGGTTAGGTGGGATGGCGGTAGCACTAGGAGCCATCGGGCCCCCCAAGGAGTCAAATGCCCAGCTAACAGAGACCCAGGCCATAGAAAAGATGGCCAGCCAGTAGCAGTAAGAGTAATTATTTGACTAATGCCCGACAGTCGCCCCAGGTCACACGGTGGGTGGAGTTGTAGATCCCGAACTCAGGACCCAGCGAGAGGCAATGATTCAGGGTTGCAGGAACTTCATCCCAGCAGCCCTGGCGCTGCAGGATACCCTTGAATAGCAAAAGGCCAACACACCCCAGGTTCCTCTAGTCTTTCTGAACTTTCTGGGTTGTCTTCTTCAAATCTAGGGGAAAGGGTGGGAAAATGGTCCAACCTCACTAAACACACGGGGGAAAAAAACGCTCTCGGAAAGAGCCTTGGACAAGCAGCCTCTGGTGCAATAAAACAATCAATAGGAAAAAGCTTCATTCCTTCCCTCCCCCACCCCCCCCCCAGCACCTTCGACCAAGGTAATTCATGGGGCTTAAAGGAGAAAGAAAATGTGGTATATTTTGCCCTACCCAAGCCATCAGTCAGCCTGCCACTACACAAACGGCCACCTGTACACTCCAGGGTTCACCCTCCCTTCAGAGGGATGCTTCTGAGAGACAAAACAATACTGCACCATGTTCCAAGAGGAGACCACCTTAAACTCCCGACAATTTCAGCTCCGTTGCCCCTTTCCCCCAGGGGAATCGGAAATCTAGACTTGAGAGCAATGAACTGTAGAGACAGGCTGGGCACCTAGGAACATTTCTCTTTTCACCTGCCTCCAATTTTCAGGACAGTTATTATTATTATTATCATTATCATTATTATTAATTATCATTATTATTCCTTTCCATGCCCCTCCTGGAAGTCTCCAGAAGCACTTTCTGCAACATTTTCATGTCAGTCATACATTTCGAAGGAAGGGGTTGAGGGGATTAAGGGAAAGGCTAAGGACTGTCTCTCAAAAGCTCATATGGTTGCTAGGGAACTCAAACTGCTCGCTAATCACCAGTGTGGTACAGGAAAATCAAACTGCTCAGGGTGTTATTAAAATGAATGGCATTTGGTTAAAGGCTTCTTTGCTTATGTTGTAGCATCCTGGTCTATTATCGATTGCCTCACACCCACATATCTTGTTTTCCTAATTTGATTTCTGTATTTGCGTCACTGCCAGGGACACTCAGACTAGACCAGTCAGGTTCACTTCCTGTTTCTCAGAACTGGTTTATATTTGGTCTCGTTGCACTAGCTGGTAAGACATTATCACGCTGATCCTCTTGGAAAAGAATTTTTGCTTTCCGTTGAAAACAAATTATCCCAATTAAATGCTAATTTTCATGGAAAACGTCATTGTAGGAGGCTTAAGGCTCTGCCAGGCTACTTTATTAGTGATTTGAGAAAGCCATTTTTGACATGTAAAGCAAAGAAAAATCCATTCCCCACTCTTCACCCCCCCCCAAAAAAAACTTCATTCCTCAGCTTTGGAACTAAAACTCAAGAAGAGAAAATATTTAAGT
This sequence comes from Ondatra zibethicus, assembly GCA_004026605.1. Taxonomy (NCBI): domain Eukaryota; kingdom Metazoa; phylum Chordata; class Mammalia; order Rodentia; family Cricetidae; genus Ondatra; species Ondatra zibethicus. The sequence continues at coordinate 141,661 of PVIU01002811.1, forward strand.
ATGATATTTCCAAAATGAAGCATAAAAAAGTACACATTGAAACTGGAGGAATCATTTCAACTAAATAAGGCATAGAATTGAATGCAGTCCAGGCCCAGTAAGGACAAATAAGTATGGGTTGGCACTGTGGCCCTGAGAGTACAAAGTGTGATTGCAAGGCTGCTTTACATACGGGAAACCCTGTCACCTTGTGAACTAAATGTCTCTCTTACTGATGATTCCTCTATGTCCCTGATAAGGCAAGTCTTGCTTTTTATATTTTTGCTTCCAGTTCCTTCCTCTTTATAACAAGACTATCGCCAAGGCAATAGCAGACAGATAAGACTGTAAATAGGTGGGTTCTGATGGAGATAATTTGTTTGATGAAAAATAGAACATATACGGCTTTGAAGAAAGATTGGTCTCCACTTCTGTGTACTGGATGGGCTTGGGCAGCCATTGTGGGTCTTTGCACGTTGGTGGTGGTTTTATGGAAACTTACTAAAAGATCTTGATGCTTCCTTGCATTTAATTCCAATTTTTAGCTGCTAGATTTTTTTTTCTCTGCATTCAACCGTTAGCACCTAGCTGTAGAGATTGGGGTGAGTTCATGTGAAAGATGACTTGGCGGTGGTGCATTGAGTTTTGATGTCACTTGCCACATGCGGAAGATCTGCCTGGTTTCCTTTTGCATTTCTTCTCTCTTTGCCTTGCCGTGGTAGAGAAGCAACAGGCCACAAAGTGCAACCGTTTGTGAGACTAGACAAAGGCCTTCCAGTTATTCCAGATGCAGTTAACCCAAATGCCTCAATGAGCCAGGGGAGGAATGATGGAAGAAGGGCTATCCAAAACCATTTATCAATTAGATTCTGATGGAGCCAAACATCTGTTTGCCTGTATTTTAATTAGCAACAGATATAAACATACCCAGTTGTAATTTAGAATCCCTAAAACTCAAGATATTAAAAAAAAATAGTGTGAAGAAATGTGAGATTTGTGCTGGAAAGAGAAGTCCTGACTTTGAAACCTAACTCTGCTGCTCAATTCATTATTGAGTGTTTGCTGTGGCCCTAGAAAGACAAAGGTAAGCACAGTCCATGGCCTACAGGATCTTGTGGTACAATGAGGAGACAAATGAAGACACAGTTGATCACGCAATCGTGAGATGCTGTCTGCAGGAAAGCTCAGAGGAGGGTGCTGAGCTACAGAAGTGGTGAGCAAAATAAAGCCAGGACAATTCCAGACCAAAAGGCACACCCAAAGAGCTGAGCTGAGAGAATGGTGTCCAGCAAGTAGAAGATGCTCCATGAATGTTTACACTGCACGAGTGTGTGGCAGAAGTCCTGAAAGATGAACAGGCTTCTGTAGCGTGAGAGGCTTGATTTTCCTAAGAAGTTTGGACTTACTCCAAGACCAATGGAAAGCTGTTGATTATTTTTAAATATTTATTTATTTAATGTGTCTGAGTATATGCATGTACACCACGTGCATATAGGAGACAGGGGAGGTCAGGAGAGGATGTCAGATATCCATGGAGCTGGAGTTACAGGCAGTTGGAAGCCACCATGTGGGTACTGGGAACCGAACCTGGGTCTTCTGCAAGAGCAGTAAGTGCTCTTAACTGCTGAACCAGCTCTTCAGCCTATTAAATTGCTTAATGGCCACTTTAGAAAGATCACTGCTGTTGGGAGAATTTATTAGTGATACTGTAAGCCAGGAGATTAATCAGAAGGATGTTCGGCATCCTAAGGGGAAAAAGGGAGGCAGGGACAGGAACCTCTTAAACTAAGACAGCCAGAAGGGGAATCTAGAAAAGGAAAGGGTTCAATACTAAGACAAGCGAGTCTGATTATTGATTTTATCTGCATGGTTGAGACATAGTGGAAGAACTATGGCTTAGGTAAACAGGATGAGCGGTATCAGTCACCAAGACAGGGGCCTTAGGAAGAAAAGCAGGTCACAGCAAGAAGGAATTACTTTAATTTTAAGCCTACTGAGTTTGAAGTATCCATAGGATATCAAGGTGAAGCTGTGTACTACTTGCCAGAGGAAGCCGAAACTCCAGAGGCATCTGTGTCAGAGTCACTAAATAATTGGGAATTTGTGGTTACAAATGAAATCCCCAAACGAGAAAGGATAGAGGACGAGAAGGGGGCCTGGCTTCAGCACCATGGAAATTCCACTTAAAAAGGTGAGGAAGGGAGGGTACTAGGGAGCTAACTGGAGAGGTGGAAGGAGAAGGAACAAGAAGCTTTAGTGAGGACATACAACAGCATTAAACACTAGAGAGTTTAAGATACATGGCGGCTGAAAAGCCATTGGATTTAGCAACCAAGGTCATCTGTATATTTGGCCAGAAGCATGTTGGTAAAGGGGAAAAGATAACCAGACTGTGATGGACCGAGGGGCATGTGAGAACAGAGGAAGCTCTCAGGTAGGAAGGACTCAAGGGCACAACAAGAACAAAGCGAAGGCACTAGGAAGACAGTGAACGCATGATCTATAAAGCTATGGGTGTATGGTGGAAAAGAAGAAATGGACATGAGAGAACTCTGGGTTCTCCTGGGCATCTTCCGGTTGACTAGCATCACCGTCCACCAGTTCCCTGAGCTGAAAACATGTATAGACCTTCTCGGTTCTGCTGTGTCTCCAACTTGCACGTCCAGTTCGTGAGAACTTCAAGGCCACGCTGCCTCTAAAACATTTCCCAAACTTAATCTTTCTATCTCCTTTGCTACCAACTTAGTCCAAACCGGCATCCTCTCTCTATTCTCATAATATGGCTTTTTTTTTAAAAAAAGGAGAAGGAAGGAAGGAAGGAAAAAAAGCTAAAGACAAGAGTCTCACTTACTATGGAGCCTGAGCTGGCCTCAAAGTTGTTATCCTCCTGTCTCAGACTCTTGAGTATTGTGATTACAAGTGTGCGCCACCCTTCCAGGCTCTGATGGGTGATTGCTCTTGTTCTCTCCAGCACAGTTGAACCACTGATTCAAGCCAGGCATCGTAAGATATAAACCATAGCTTACCATGTGGCTTCTCCTCTTAGAATCCTTCCGTGTAGTTTGCTTGCACTTGGAATGCGGGCTAGACTCCTTGCCTGGCCTTCCATGCCTTGTGTGGCATCATAGACCAGCTCTCCAGCTCGGTCTCCCATCATTCTCTCAGGTTCCAGCCCCACCATGCCTCGAATATTTTCTTTTCAGGGATATTTTTTCATCCTTCCGGTTTTTCTTAGACTATCACCTCCTCCAAGAGCCCTTCCTCCACCCGAAGTGTCCTTTCCTATCCCCTTTCTAACCTCCCTGGGCATCTTTTCACAGTAACATAATTTAATTACCAGAGCCACACTACCGTTCCCTTTATTGCATATACTTGAGGGCTTCTAAAATGTAAATCCAGTGAAGATTCTTGCCACATAGTTGGAGCTTAACACTGACCATTGGGTGGTTATAGAAGGGAAAGAAGGGAGTGACAGATTAGTAGAAATTAGAGACATGAAGACCCACCTTCTAGAAGCAGGTATAGTTGCACAAACCTGTATTACTATACTGTTACTATACTATATATAGTTACTATATATATGTTATAAAACTATATACATATGTTACTATACTATACCTGTTACTATACTGTTACCATACTATATATAGTTACTATATATTATAAAGTATACATATGTTACTATACTATATCTGTTACTGTTTCTGATACTATAGTTCAGAAAGTTGAGACAAGAGGATTGTGAATTCAAGGCCAATCTGGGCTATATAGTGAGACTCTTGTCTCAAAACAGGGGGAGGGGAATTGGCATCTAGTGTGTTGAAAAAAGATGGAATGACGGTTGATGATGAAGCCCTAGGCTTTTAGGGTTTCAGAAGTAGAAGAGTTCCTAGCTGTGTTACCCAGGTCATTGACATTCTCTGAACCTCACTTTATAGTTAATAAATATTCTGTGTTCCATTGGGCCATTAGGGAAATGAAATGAGATGGTTTAGGTAGAGGATAAAGTGATCTTGTCAAGTTGTTTCAAGCAGTCAGGAATTCTAAGGGTCAATTCATAACCTCCAAATGTGAGGTCCCCTGTCATATAACTCTTGGTACTTATTATTAGAGTAAAAAATTGAGAGGCCCTTGAGACAGCTCAATGATTAAAGTCCCTTGCTTCTAAACCTTATGACCTGAGTTTGATCCCTGGTACCCACACAGTAGGAGAGAACCAACTCTTCTAAGTTGTCCCCTGCCCTCCATACATATGCCATAGGCAAGTATGGCCCCCTCCCCATGAACATACAGATTAAAGCTAGCAAAAGCATGGCAAGACTGTGACTTAAAAAATAGTCTACAGCAACACAGCCCTGAGCACTCCCAGCTTTTGAATGGTAATAAAAACACTAGGATTTCTGACTGAACCTAGAAGTTAGAATTACTTCAGATGAAATCAGTAACCAACCCAAAATTCTGGAAAGTTGGGCAAAGTATATAACACACAGATTGAAACCAAAGAAATACAAAAGAGAATTAAAATGTGTTAAAATACTTACTTGCTTTCTCAATACAGAGGCATGCCCATTGCAAAGGCAATGAGACAAATTTTCAAGTATCTGGTTGTCTAGGCAGATAGGGGAAGCGGACCTGTTCTTAGTAAGTGGATGAGGAAGTTGGTGTGACCTCTGTAGAGGGCATCCTGGCAGGGTTGATCACTTTTCAAACATGCAAAGCCTTTTGACCTCACAAGCCTACTTTTAGTTCTCTACCCAATAGACAGATTCACACATGTACTGAAGATTCACACATGTACTGAAGATTCAATACCCATGTACAGATTCACACATGTACTGAAGATTCAATAGACAGATTCACACATGTACTGAAGGATGACTCTTCCACCAAAGCATTATTTATAGTCATTAAAGACTGAAAAGGCCACCAAATAGAGAAGTGGGTAAGTACAGAACAGTGTGTAGACGGAAGGGAAAGGTAGACAGCTGTGAGACACTTCCAGACACATCAATAGGAACTGAGCTTCACCATGCATTACTAAGTATTTTTTAAAAATCAAATAAAGAACAACACGTATATTTTTCTGCCTTTTTTTTTTTGAAGTGAGATCTACATTTTTTTCCGTCTGGAACACATTATCAAGGGGAAGATGAAGGTAAACAGGCCAAGAACATATGTGGAGAGACTATTCTGAAGGGTGTTTTGGAGGTGTGTGAGGAAGGATGGCTGCCAAGTGAAGAGGGTGGCATGAATGGGGCAAGAAATACCCAAAGCCCCCAGAGCTATTTTACACAATCTAGTGATAGACAGGACATGGCGAGTAACCCAAAAAGAGACACTGTCAGTGTCACAGTGGACTTGAGAATTCTTCCAAGATCAGATGTGTGGGCAGAGGCATCTTGGTCTGAAATGGGGACTCTCACAACAGCCACAAGGTTGAGATGACTAGAAGTTCTGCCCCAGTGAAGAAGATGTCTACTATAGACCTGGAGATGGGAGTCTGAAGCTCAGAAGTGCTACAGAAACTGGATTTATGAATTTAGGAGATCGCCTAGGGTGAGCAAAAGCAAGATAAAATAAAACAAAAATGCATTCAGTAGAGAGATTGAATAGAAAAGGGAAGTGGCAGTGGAGACAATCTGAACCCAGAGAAGTAGGACTGAGAGGCCGTAGGGCCAAAGGTACCAAAGGTGACTGTGTCATGGATTAACTCTCAGCACCGCCAAAGGTCAAGAGAGGTTAGCATAGATCAGTAGTCTTCCTCCTGAGCCCTAGTGTCTTCAAGAAGTTAGGATTTTTATACATTTTTGTATGCCGAGTGCCTTACATATGATAGATAGCTAATAAACTTCTGGTAAGTGGGAGAGAGACAGGAATACCCAGATGGACAGACAAACACTGTCAAATTTATGTTTGGATCTCAGAAGATAAATCAATCAGACGGAGGATGGAGGTCAGGAGTAGAGTTTACCTACCATGTAGAAAGCCCTGACTTTGCCTCTCAGTACCACAAAATAAATAAGTAAATAAATAAATAAGATTCAGTTGAGGTTCACCACAGGGAATCGTGGGGAACAGATAACCCTGTGCACTTTGCTTTACTTGCGACCTAACAGGCAGATTAATTACTTGTGGGACCATATGCCTTTATATTAAGTGCCCTCTCAGAACACTGATAAGTAATTCCTGTGTCTGGGACACCTAAGTCACTTCTGTATTTCTTTAGGTCCTAGACAATGAAAAGAACAGTTCGTTTTATTCCATCCATAATCAGTGGATCTCATCTGGCAAATCCATTATGGGGTCGCTACAGTTCCAGACAGCACTGTAGGCACTTTTAGATGCCCAGCCTCGGTTTCCTATCAAAGAGAAAGAGGACCCTAGGCAGGAAGACTGTCATCCACAGGCGTCTCAGTCTGCCACTGTTTCATGTCCCTGCTACCAGAAAAGACTGTAGAGAAATCAACAGAGAAGAGGGGCGGCTTCATTCTGAAACTGTGGAACTTGTTGACAGAAGAGTGTTCTTGGCACGGGGGTGTACTCAGTTGGAAGAGTATTTGTTTAGCTTGCACAAAGCACTGGGTTCAAACCTTAACATCACACAAAAACAAAACAAACTGAAGCAGAGCACACTATAATATCAGCTCTTGGGAGACAGAGACAGTACAGTAAGATGTTGAAGGAGCTCTCGGTCAGCTGAGGCTATGTGAGAAGCTGTCTTGAAAGAGGGGAGGACATCCTTGGATTAGAAACTTTAGGAACTTGGGATTGAGGAGGTGCCTCTTTCTCTTCAATGCTAAGCCTAAAAACCCAATTTTGAATCACTGCCTACACTGGGCACCTATAACTTCATCACCAGGGTATCTGACACCCTCATGTAGCCTATAAGAGCACCTGTACACATTAATAAAAATTAAATAAATCTTTAAAAAAGACAAAAACTTTAGAAACTAAGATAATAGAAGTAGCTTTGATATTAAAAGGCTTATGACATCCTAACATTATTATGATTGGTGATTAGCAAACTTTCTCTACAAAAGATGAGATAGAAAATATTTTAGGCTTCTCTTTCTCTGTTCCAAATACTTAATGCTGTCATTGCAGTGAGAAAGCAGCCATCACAGACGCATGACTGAAGCTGAGTACGGCGTGCACGCCTGCAGTCCCGGCACTCAACATTCCGGAGGTGAGTAAGGCAGAAAGTCTCAAGATCAGGACCGACCTAGGGCATATAGCAGAATGACTGAAGAGAGGGAGCGAGCAAGGGAGGGGCTGTTGAATAAGCATGGCCATGTTTCAGTGAAGCTATTTATGGGTGACAAAATTTGGATTTCATACAGTTCTCCCATGTCATGAGGTTTCAGTCCGCTTTTAATATTTTTCCAACCATTTTTTTTAAAAATATGAAAACAATTCTCCGTTTATGGGCCACACAGAAACAGGGTGTGGGCTGCATATGGGCGGCATGGGGAATACTTTTGCAACCTCTGGTTTAGATAAGTGTGAACATCTTGTTATGAAAAAGCTGTTCAGATTTGAGCTTCCAAAAACAACAATTTGTTTCATTTCTATATTCTTAACCTTGATTCTCGCTTCTCAAGTTTGCATGGACATACGCGTTGATCTGTTGATCTGCATCTGAGTTTCTTGGGAACAGACATGTCCCCCAGGAGCAGTAGTCCTGTCTTCCGCGTAGTGTGCACGTCAGTGACTGTTGGGGCATTTTAGCCAGCAGTGGACCCATATGTGATCATGGCCCCATGATCTTATGATGGGGTTGAAAACTTATTGTTGCTTAGTGACAGTACAGCTTTCAGAACGCTGAAACAGAAGGCATTATCGACATGGGTAGGATGATGCTGGTGTCAGTAAGTCCAACACATCTGGTCACACAAAAGTGTAGCAGTACACCTGTGCAGTACGTAATAAAGGACCATGGTATGGGATTATGTGCTTACTATGCTATACTTTCTGTTACTTCTTTATTTCAGAGCATACTCCTACCAATAAATATGATTACCTAACATACTATGCCATTTATTCCAGCATCAATCTCATATCTTTCTTATGCTTGATTTAATATAACTTTTCATTTTCACAGTGACCCTGTGAGCAATAAACGTTTTTATAATTGTAGTGTTTTTTTTTTAACTCTTGCAGGAGGGCCCACCACACAGCTCCCAAATAAATACATGTAGAGGCTTATTCTTTCTTATAAATTGCCCAGCCTTAGCCTGGCTAATTTCTAGCCAGCTTTTCTCAACTTATCCTGTCTACTTTTGCTTCTGGGCTTTTACCTTTCTCCGTTTCTGTATATCTTTTCTTTCCTTCTTATTCTATGTCCGGTTATGTAGCTGCATGGCTGGACCCTGGAGTCCTCTTTCTTTCACTCCTAGATCTGGTTGCTTGATCTCCCTTTTCAGATTTCTCAGCCCCGCCTATCCTTTCTCTTGCCTTGCTATTGGCTGTTCATCTCTTTATTAGGCCAATCAGGTGTTTTAGATAGGCAAAGTAACACAGCTTTACAGAGTTAAACAAATACAACATGAAAGATCGCAACACATCTTTGCGTCATTAAACAAATGTTCCACAGCATAAATGAATGTAACACATCTCAAAATAATATTCCACAGCATATGTGTGTTATATATGTATATATAAGGCATAATATAATATCCATATGTATATGTGTGTATATTATGCTTATTATATATATACATACTTAACACACACAAATATATATATATATATATATATATACACACACACATATATATATATATATTAGCCCAAGTAAACAGTAGTCTATACAATATGGACGTTTCTGTTTAACAAAAAACAAAACCACTCAAAGACATTTCTTGGATTGTGTCTCCATCATTAAATGACTCTTGATTGTATTTTATGTGATAAAGAATTCTTCCTAATTAACTTTATAAATACATAAAGCCAAGATAAAACAACAACTCTAATCAGTCTTGTGTCTGTGTGGCTTAGTTACTTTTCTATTGCTATGATGAGACACTGTGACCAAGACAACTTAAGAAGAAATAGTTTATTGGGGCTTACAATTTCAGACAATCCAAAACCATCATGTCTGAGATCATGGCATCAGGCAGGCAGGCATAGCACTAGAGCAGTAGCTGAGAGGTTACATCTTTCAGGAGGCAGAGAAACACCACTGGGAATGGCTCAAGTTTTTTGAAACCTCAAGGTTTGCCCCCAGTGACATACATCCTCCAACAAGACCACAAGTCTTGATTCTTCCAAAACAGTTCTACCAACTGGGAACCAAGCATGCAATGAGCCTGTGGGGGCCATTCGCATCCAAACCACCACAGTACATTTGTGAGTGTATGCAGATGTGTGAGACTGTTCCTGAATGCATGTGTGTAGGTATGTGCATCTGATTGCACATGCTTGTAGAGGCCAGAGGTCAACCTCAGGTGGTGTTGTTCCTCAAGAGCCATCTAACGTGAGTATTTTTGTTTTTGTTGTTGCATTTCCAGCTTGGTTTTCTTTGCTGTTGTTGTTGTTTGTTTGTTTTTCAAGACAGGGTTTCCCTGTAGCTTTTGAGCCTGTCCTGGAACTCCCTCTTGTAGACCAGGCTGGCCTTAAACTCACAGAGATTTGCCTGCCTCTGCCTCCTGATGGCTGGGATTAAAGGCATGTGCCACCACTGCCCAGCAGATTGGTTCTTTTGAGACCAGGTCTCTCATTGGTACCTTGGGTTCACCAACCAGCTCGACAGATCCATCTTTCTCCCCTTGTAACAAACTTGCATCACTACACACAGATTTGTTTATGGGTGTTAGGAATCATACTCAGGTCCTCATCGTTTAATTGCCAAACATTCTACCAACTAAGCTATGTCCCCAGCTCCCACTAATCATATTGTATGGTCATTGGGTTTTTTGTTTGTTTTTTGAGATAGAGTCTCACTGTGTAACTCTGGCTGCCTGAAATTCACTATGTGGACCAGGCTGGCCTAGCACTCATTGAGATCTGTTTGTCTCTGCCTCTCAAGCATTGAGATTAAGGGCATGCAGCACCACACCTGGCTCACTAATCATATTTTTTGATCATCATAATTCATCGGATGTTGGCAGTCTGCTTGTACATGGTGCTATGCTGAGTATGATGGAGATAAAAGTGGATAGAACATTGATAGGTAGAGAAGTAGCTACTTAGAAAATCTAGTGGCCAAAAAACAAAAAATTAGTGAGAATTGCCTGGGTTTGTTGCTGTATGAATACATAATGTGTGTCTTTAGGAGCAACTGAAGGCAGCCAGGGGAGGGGCAAGGTTTGAGGTGTGAGCTCTTTTTGCATCCCAGCTGTGCGACCTTGGGCTGATTATATAAACCATATGAATTTCAGTTTCCTCATTTCAGACTGGGGATATAATAATAACTACTTACGAAGGAGGTTGGGGATCAAATAAGTTAGTCTGTATAAATCTGCTACTCCCTGGGACACAGTGAGCAACTGATAAATTGCAGCCGTTGTTGCAGGGGAGCAACGTGTACAGCTTATTCACAAGAAGCACAAACAGGCAGGGCAGACTAACCTAGAAGTCACAGAGTCACAGACACATCTAGAAACCCACAAACCTGATAAGGAGCATTTGGATGAACATAAAAGCAGAAGTGATAGTGTCACAGGAGCATACAGTAAGGCAGCTGGCCAGCTGTTGTCCCTAGCAACCAGCTGCTGGGTTGCCTATGAAGCTCCACCTACCTACAGGCCTAGCTCCCCAGCGTCCACACTCCGGCACTTAAATGTCAATTGTAACTGGGTAAAAAGCACATGCTGCTTCCTTCCAGCCAGGGCATCTGAAGCTCAGACACCTAAACGTTCCTCCTGTTATGCCCCCCACTAATTCTGAACTTCCACTCTAAGCTCTGCCCCTTCTTCACTGGGTGTTGAATGCCAGTGTTCCCCTGATGGTATGCTTCCCTGAGCTCTAGCCTGTTCCACCTCGGATGCTTTGTTGGTCTGTCTCTGCTCTGACCTGCTGCCGTCCACAGCCATCTGTATATTACTGCTCGCACCCTACTGTGTTCTCCCCTGGGACCAATCCCAGGTGTCACACCCTCCCGGGTAACCCACTAGAATAAGGCTGGTCTACTTCATAGTAACAGCTTCCTGAGTTTTACCTTGATGTGGGACAACAGGACTTTCTCAGCCTAGCTTTCCTATTCCAGGCCTCTGTATTTGCAACCCATGCCATATGGAGGGAGTACACCCACCCCAGTGTTGGTTCCTGTCCTTTCTCCACTGGCTATGTATTATCAACAATTTCTAGCATGACTTGTGAGCATTTGGTAGCAACATCAATAATGTTTTCCCAATACAGATGACCGAATTAGTGGCACTGGGGCACAACATAGGGGTAATAGCAAACTTCAATTTATTTAGAATCAACTGACAATATCATTCTGCTGAAAAGCAAGCATTAAATAAAGTTGGCACAACTTGGGTTTAAACTAATTCCTTATTGAAGAGGTGCTATTCTATGCTTAATTCTAACCAGACAAGAAAAATGTGTTGGTGAAACAGAAGTGACAAACTGCTACTGAACACTTGAAATGGAAATAGCCAGAGAAGGCAGCTCTGGACTCACCCAACTGGCCGGGACAAGATTAAGAGAGCATGTGCAGGAGAACCTCTGGCTGGCCAAGAACTAGGAAAGAAAGTCCTAGAGGAGTACAAGGTCTGGAAAAGTACATTTCCATACAATTAATAATTTCAGGTTAATGAAAATGAAATAGTTAAAAGAAAAAATAATCAGGGTAGTTGCTTGTTCAAGTAGCAGTCCTGATCAGCTCCTAGTTTTAAAGGGGTGTGTGCAGAAGGCAGGAAAGGGGATAAGTGACAAGTTTGCTTGGTGTGAAACAGCCTACATCCTAAGACCTCAGGTGGGTGTGAGGGATACAGCTCAGTTGGCAGGGTGCTTGGCTAGCCAGCACGAAACCCGGGTTCACACTGAATCTGGTGATGCATGTCTGTCACCCCAGCTCTCTGGGGGTGCAGATAGGGAGGATCAGAAGTTTAAGACCAGACTGAGATACATGTGACCCTGTAAATGAAGAACCTCCAAAGAGCCCCAATCCCCTCAGTAGATGCCTGAAACCGTGGAGATTCAGAAACCTTGTGTGTACTGTGGCTATTTTCCTGTGTATATCTATGACAAAGTTTAACTTGTAAATTAGGGACATTAGCTGACATAGCAATGCATTAGACAAGATTTTATTTAAAACATATACATTGTCTATTTTAGGACTGTTCTATTTGACATTTTTGGCATAACAGTTGGAAACATACCTGAGATCACAGAAAAAAAAATTAGATGAATGGAGCCACTGTATAAATGGGCCATCTCCAAATGCAGGGTTCAGACCTGCGAGAACAATGCTGTGCAAGCTGAGGTCCACAGGCAGCTGGAGTCTGGGGAAAGGATTGAGGACAATGAATGGCTTTCTTGTTCGCATGGTGGAGTCAGACCCAGCGTCTTATGCACGCTAGCGAGTGTTCTGACCCCGAGAGGCGTGCATCCTCTGGCCGTTCGTGTTGTTTGTGTTCATAGTAAAGGATAATGGCAGAGGAGTCATGCTGCTGAACGGGGCAGACTAACGTCATTGAGTGAAAATTGGCTCATTCAGCTATAGCTCTTTCTAGATCCCAACGTGTAGCTCCTTTCCCTGATACATTCTCTTTCGTATGCTCACCCCCCACCCACACACACACCTCTTTCTTCTTCTCCCCAGGGTCTTGTGCTATGAAGCTGAGGCTGGCCGTGAACGTGTTTCAGTGGCAGCACCCCCAGTTGTTAGGATTGCAGGGGTGAACCTGTAGGTAGCCGTTTTGCTCCATTTTGGTTTGTCAGGTTCTCAGGTTGGAGTTTTGAGCCTCAGACTCAAAGCAGTCCTTCCGCCAGGCCTGCTACTTGGCACTGGGGATTAGACTCAGACTCTTATTCATGGCCATCGTGTTCTCTGCCACTGACCTCTTTATACCCCAGGCCACTTTAAAAATGTCTCTGTGTGTGATCATGTGTACATAGGCACATGTGTTTGTATGGAGGACAGATGTCAGCCTTGAGTGACATCCACCTTACTTTGGAGACCTTGTCTCTTTGTCACCTAGGGTTCAGCTATTAGGTGAGGTTGGCTGGCCAGCAAGTATTACCAGGGATCCACCTGCCTCTACACCCCACATATGGCACTGTGTCTGGCTTTTTAAAGATGTAGATTCTGGGGATCAAATTTAGCTCTTCATCCTAATTGGCAAGCACCTTACCAAGTGAACCATCTCCCCAACCCACTATGTTCCTAAATGCTGATTATAGTTTGACTAGGTGTGCTTCATGTGAAAGTCTTTTCTAAAGAGGCTAATATTGTTAATTGCCTTGCACCCTCCTGCAGACTGGCTGGAGAAGAGAGGAGGTTTGAAGTCTTACTTACCATCTAAGTCTGCCAGGACCAACAGCTCCTGGCAGATAAGGGGCCCACTTTGTGTCCTGAAAGAGGTAGCTCTACCAGAGGCCACCAGAATGTCAGAAAGAATCAGACAGGAGTTTGGAGTCCACGTTGGGAAGTAAGTTGTCCTGTGAAGGATGAAGAGGCAATCAAATGAGCACTCCTGAGTCATTTTTAAAAGGAGCAAATAATAGAGACATGACTGAAGCCAGAAAGCAGACTCCAGTTGAAAGTTCCCTGTAGTGATGAGATTTTGTTTGTGCTGTAACAAATAAAGCTTGCCTGAAGATCAGAGTGCGGGGCTAGCCACACTAGTTAGCCATGGAGGCCAGGCAGTAGTGGTACACACCTTTAATCCCAGCACTCCGGAGACAGAGGCAGATGGATCTCTGTGAGTTCAAGGCCACCCTGGGCTACAATGAGATTGCATCAATCTAAAAGAGAAACAGAGCTCACACCTTTGATCCCAGCACTTGGGATCACACACCTTTAAGCCCCACACTAAGGAGGTAGAAACAGGAGTGATATGGCTGGGCAGAGAGAGGAATAGAAGGTGGGAGGAGACAGGAGCTCAGGATTCAGTCTGAGGTTTTGTAGAGATGGCATTCAGTCTGAGGACTATGACTTACAGAGACAGGACACCTCATTCAGTCTGAGGATTTCGTAGAGGTAAGAACTAATGGTTGGCTGCTCTGCTTCTTTGATCTTTCAGCTTTCACCCCCTAATATCTGACTCTGGGTTTTTATTACTAAGACCAATTAGAAATTGCACTACAATTCCCAAGACCTTCATGTCTTTTTTTTTAAAAAAAAAAAATCCCAAGACAGTGAAAAGGGACCATTGCAAGCCATGTCACTGTATGTGTGTGCCACAGAGCAAGAGTGAATTGAGAGGGAATGTCTGCTGGAAAGGCCAGGCATGGTGCATGAAGGGGCATTACCACAGATGGGGTCAGACGGTAGTGGCTTGCCCTCAGCGGGACACTTTAAACCAAGTCTAGCACGTTTGGAGTATGCTGTGCCCCGCCTCTAAACAGAATCAAATTGGGTGACTGACTTAGAGCCCTGATGTTTCAGGGTGCAAATTACTCAAAGAATGGTGGAAATAGAGAAGAAGGAAGGCAGGGGACAGAGACATCAGAATAAAGGGCTGATTTTGAACCGTTCTAGTCCATCTTTGGAACCTAGGCTAGGAGAGGAATACAGACATTTTGACCTTGATCGTGGAAGGAGTTGTTCCCGCTGCAAATTATCAGACCTTTAGAAACTTTAGCTCTAGGGTCAGCAGTATTAATGGCGGTGAAACATGAATCTCTGAATGGGAGAACACTTAAGTTTCTATAGCAAAAATGATCCAGAAATAAGGATTCATACAGCCTTAGTAATCATCCGCTAAGTACGCCCGATGCCCACCTGAGCTGCCCCTTTCTTGTAGCCCCTGTAAAGTTCTGACTCCTCTTTCTTGCCCAGAAGACAAATCACGTGGCCCAGGCTAAGCCAATCACTAAAGGGCATCCCTTAGCATGTGACCTAGGTCCCTCCCACCCACAGGTCAGGACTTTTGCTGAGAATGCTGAGCTGAGGTGCTGTCCTGGAACCGAAAACAGAAGTGCGCAACTCTGAAGAGTTTGAGGACACTGTGGTGGGACCATGAGGGAGTGACTGTCCAGAACGGAACTGTCACCTGGGCCAAAGGACAAAGGAGCTATGGGGTCCTGCAGGCGCCTTCCCTGGCAGAGTGAGGGGTTTGCAAGTGTAAACAGTAGGTTCAGCCCACAGCACTTGTCATCCAGCCAGCCAGTAAGTGGTCAGAGCCCTTGCACCCCCTAACACATTAGCAAGCGCTTCAAAGGCTGTTTAACTGTGTGACTAGAGTCCAGGCACTGTGTGTTTAAAGCCTTAACACATACAATAAGGCCTGGTGTCCCAAACCTGTAATCCTAGCACCAGAGAGGCTGAGACCGGAATATCCCATGGTCAAGGCCAGCCCAAGTTTTACAGTTAGACCCTACCTGGACAAAGGAGGAAGACCTAATACCAACAACAATGACAACCCTCTTAATATAGATGAACCATTTAATATTTAACATAGGATTTTCATTCTTAAGACTTTCTCCAAAGAATGTAATCAGACATGCTCACAAAATTTAATGTGGAATATGTAATGAGGCATTTTTTTGTAATAATATTTGGAGATGACCTAAGAGTCTAATAGATACCATTATGTGAATTGCAATATACTCCTGTGAGTGTAGGCACACGGTAAAAAGCAGGTTTTGAAAGGTGTCATGACATTTCTAAATGTTATTTGGTTACATGTTATGTATGTATGTACCCATATGTTTTTCTTGAGGCACGGTCTCTCTATTTAAGCTCTGGCTGTCCTGGAACTTGCTATGTAGACCAGGCTGGTCACGAACTCACAGGGATCCACTTGCCTCTGCCCCCTGAGTGCTGGGTAAAAGTGTGTACCATCAGCCTAGCCCGGCTTGGTTATTTATTTAAATGTCTTTTCTCGGGGGTGGGAAGAACCAGACTGGAGAGTTGCGCAGTACAATACGTACAGTGACAATACCTTGATAGCAAAATCAGTTAATTTTCTTCATGATTTCTGTATATTCTAAACTGCCTTAGTATTTTAAATCTTCCTGCAAGCTCTTACAATCAGAGAAAGAAAAGATTCACCAAGGAGAGACTTACTATGAAATGAGAGCCCATGATGAATGAAGGAAGAGTAAATTTAAATGAGATTTAAATTTCAATTTAAATGAAACATTCAAATTTAAATGAAATCCAAAGCTTCTGTTCCATGTATGCCACACAAAGAATTCCCAGCGATGAGTGTGTTGTGAGGAATTGCTGAGGGAAGTTACCACATCCTGGGATTATGCAACTTTGCTAAAAAAAAAAAAATCTGCGTTTTTTGTTGTTGTTGTTGTTTTCTTTTCATTTTGTTTTTAGTCAGGGTCATGCTATATAGCCCAGGCTGGCCTCAAACTTAAGATACTTCTTCTGCCTCCCACTTCTCAAGTGCTGAATTTACATATCTATTCCATTAGGTCCTGCTAACTTTGCCAATAATTACAAAAAGAAAAGTGAATTCCAGACCCTACTGACTGATAAGCTCACCACTTAGGAAAAGAAAGTTTGTGTCTGCAAGAGGCAGCAGGGGGTTCATTGAAGTTAAGTACTTGTGAAGTACTGTGATTTCCTCAAACCTCAAAATCCTCATTCCAGACCTCCAAGGAAGGTAGTACATTATCCCTTTGAGGCAGATGCTGGAGGCCCTAGATGTCAAGTGCTTGGCACATGATCTCCTCCCTCCCTCCTAGTAACTGCCGAGATGGGGAGATTGCAGGCATATTTATCATACCTGGCATTGCAGAGAGATTTCCATGGGATCCATGGACAGTCTGAAACATCAAGGGACACGATTGTACCATAGCATTAGATGAAGTGATTACACACAAAAATTGTGGATTAATAAAACCTGGTTGACCGAGAGGTTTCAAAGTGGCTATAATAACAAATTGGGCTTACTGTGTGTGAAGTTCTATGCTGAGATGCTTTCCATCCATTATCCTCCAGGTGTTATCCCCATCTCCCAGGTGACATACCACAACTCAAGAGTGTCATGTGTACATGCTCCTGATTGTGTTTTCATAAGCCTGGGAGCTAAGACCGAGTCACAGAAAGTCTGAGCTCGGAACCCACGACTGATACATCAGTGTGTCTTCATTTGGTCCTTGGCTCCAGTAATGGCTCCATTCATTTCTTTTACTAAAAGAAAGGTTTATTTAGCTGAGTAACAACTCAAAATGACACAAGTGGCTGGAAGAGAAGGAAAGCAAGAAACCCAGGCTACTGAGCACTTACACACAGAACCACCCTGCTCTGGTTAGCACCTCAGAACCACTCTACAGCATAAACAAGTTAGGAGTATCTCCCCCACCCCCATCCCTCCTGCTCCACCCCACCTCCCTGCTCTCAGGTGATTCAGTCCTAAAACACTGGCTGCTTAACAAAGCCAGGATTCAAATAGACATCTGCCAGACTCCCAAACCCTGGCTACTTTTGCTACTAACTAAATAAACAAATGTGACAATACAATATATAGGAGGTGGAGAGTAAATGTTGCAATTGGCTTTAAAATGTTAAATGTATAAAATGTAAGTTTTGTGTTCTTTTTCAACATTTAAAGTGCAGATCTATTGCTGAGTCTGATGGTGCATGCTGAGGCAGGAAAACTGAAGTGGAGACTAAGGGGGGGGGGGTTATAGTGAGTTGCAGGCCAGCCTGAGTGCCAGGGTGAGATTTTGGCTCAAACATAAACCAAACCTCAGATCTGAATTGCGCAGCGCCGTCAGAACATCCCTGTGATCTTCAGTGAGTGTGACAGGAGGAACTATGTTCTGGACAGGGGAGATGCCCGCTCCGGTTTGGACACTGCTTACACCAGCTGGGGACAGTTGCACTGGAGTGCCAAGCTTTCAAAACCACTTTGACGTGTAAGGCTACGGATATCTAGAGGAGGCAAGCCAGCTGGCGAGCATATACCTTAAACTGGATTATTTTATAAACGTGGAGTAAGTGAGAAAACCTGAGTGCCCATTGGAAACCTTCAGCTAGTAAGAATGGTGCTATATGGAGGAATTGGTTTTTCTGTATTATTTTCAAGGGTCGCGAGGAGAGACAGCTGTGGCTGGAAGGAGGCAGACGTGGGACAGCGAGTGAAAAGCTAAAATATTATCGCACCTTGGGTATTGCTTGGGAGATGTAAGTGCTGAGCCAAATACTTTAAACACAGCAGGCACTCAAGAAATATACACTGAGCTGAGCTGGACTTGCCGGCATGCAAAAACTCAAGGTTGTCTTGTGGCCAGAGGCTAGACAACCACATGGTATACTCAAGACTCCCCTCTTTCCACCTGGCCCAGCTCCTCAAGGTTCTGAAAGCTCCAAATTCTGGGATAACAGACAAGTACTACTGTGACGCCTAGTTTTATGCATGCTAGGCAAGTACTCTCCCAACTGAGCTAGGTAAATCCAGCCCTGCATCCTGTGTTCTAATTACAAAGCCTATTCTAGTCTTCATCCTCCCCCACCCTCCCATCCCCAGAGCTGTTGATGATTTTTTCTTCATGAAAGGTCACTTATGTCTCTATTGGAGACCCCTCTTGGTCTCTTTTTCCATCCATCTCTCTAAGAGCTCCTGTCCACATTCCTCACTTGGCTCTTTCTTTAACCACTATCTGCATTTTTTTTTCTTCAAGACAGGGTTTCCCTGTAGCTTTGGAGCCTGTCCTGGAACTAGCTCTTGTAGACCAGGCTGGCCTGGAACTCACAGAGAACCACCTGCCTCTACCTCCTTGGTGCTGGGATTAAAGGTCCGCGCCACCACCACCAGGCCACCAGGACACTATCTGCCTTCTTTTCTTCAGGGTTCTGGCTCACCGTGTGCCATCCCCAGGCTGTCTCATGGATTATGGTGATTTACCTGAACCCTTACATTCATGCAGTACTCTGTCTTTGTCTGCAGACTTGTTAATTCATACAGGACATCCTGTAGTCACTCCAAGCTTGATATGTTACTAATAGTCCCCTCCACACTTGCTCCCCTTCCCAAGTTTAACTTTTGTTAATGTTGACTGCCGCTATGGCCTCCTCCTCTCTCAAACCTGATCAGTGAGTGCTGCTTCTAAATCTCCTCTGGATCTGGCATCCCTCTGCTGCTATGGCGATTGTTTTGCGACTCTTTTTTTTTTTTTTTACATTGTTTTGTTTTATTTTTTCCATTCAAAAACATAATTAAAGAAATAAAATTTTTACATTTCTTCCCCTTCTCCCAGTCCCCTCCCGCTACCCCCCAACTCCTCCTCCCTCCCCCTTCTTCCTTGAAAGAGGGCTTGGTGCCCTGCCCTGTTGGAAGTC